>JAMWET010001868.1:0-5000 GCA_024036415.1 Prochilodus magdalenae
GGAAGTCAATGGAACCAGACGTCTTTCCAAGCAGTTTTGGGTCCTTTCTGTTGGTCCATTCTTCATGAAAGTTCCACACAGTGTAAACAGCAGCTCATGTGATCAAATGAGGCATAAAAGTAAAAATCAACGAAAATGGAGATACGACGATGGACAGCGACGATATGTACCTTGTATACATAATTCAATTCAACCTTAATGTATACATACAGGGTTGGACAATGAAACTGAAACACCTGTCATTTTAGTTTAGGAGGTCTCATGGCTAAATTGGACCAGCCTAGTGGCCAATCTTCATTAATTGCACATTGCACCAGTAAGAGCAGAGTGTGAAGGTTCAGTTAGCAGGTAAGAGCACAGTTCTGCTCAAAATACTTTAATGCACACAGCATTATGGGTGACATACCAGAGTTCAAAAGAGGACAAACTGTTGGTGCACGTCTTGCTGGCGCATCTGTGACCAAGACAGCAAGTCTTTGTGATGTATTAAGAGCCACGGTATCCAGGGTAATGTCAGCATACCACCAAGAAGGATGAACCTCCACCAGCATCACGTAGTGACCTGGCCACTATCCTGCAAGAAGAATGGCTTAAACTCCCTCTGACCACTGTGCAGGACGCAGTATATGTCATTCCCAAGACGAACTGACGCTGTATTGGCCGCAAAAGGAGGCCCTACACCATACTAATAAAGGACTGTGGTCTAAAACCAGGTGTTTTATTGTCCAACCCCTGTAGTTACATATTTAGTCCCAAGAAGTCTGGGATGGACTGGTGGCCTGTCTATTGTGTTTCCTGCCTACAGGAACCAACAGTGGTTATTCTAAATTGTAATACAGAAAGGCACCTACTTTAGCATAACTGGACCATAATTTTATGCGCACATATGTATATATATATATATATATATATGAACCACAGAAAGAAAGGCTGCATGGCACAGGGCACATGCACGCAGTGTTACAACGACTGCCCTTAAAATCATGCCAACATCTCCAAAGACTGCAATGGTGTAAAGCCAGACTGTCATGTAGTGATTTAGAATGGCAGTGAGTCATCTTCAGTGACAAGTGTCGCTGTTGTCTTGGTGGCGACGACAAACGAACCTGTGTGTGGAGGCACCGTGGTCAGCGCAAAGTGAAATGGTTTGTTGTCACGCGTCACACGTCCAAGGTCTGATGTCACTCCACTTCCACCCCTACCCCAAAATCTACAGGAACTGTGTGAGGATATACAAGCTGCATGGGCTGGATTATCACAGGACACCATTAGGAACCTCTACAGCTCCAAGCCAAGATGTCTGGCATGTTGCCTTAGCAAACATGGTAGCTCAACGTCATACTGAAAGACACTACTTCTGTATGTGTAGCTCAATAAACGCTGTCTATATCCATCTAGCTTTATGAGTGAATATGCATTTCATTAATACAGTACTACACCAAGTACTTAAGAGCTAAGTACTTGAATGATAGGGCTCCACAATGAAACACTTCCATTGATTTATCCCATCTCACAGCTCTGTGCTACCGTTCCAACGCAGTCCGGTAATACAGCTTATCTCTGAGCTGCTGTAATTGCACCAGTCAATGTGTGCACATATGCAGTGAGCACTGACAGCTTTGTAATTGAGTGCTTACAGGTCACAGCCCATTTCAGATGAAAGCTCTCCTCACCACTGCTGATTCCTCCAGACATCGCTGTGGCCCAAAAATAGCGCTGGTGTTTTGGCCTGGCCTGGGCCACACCGGCCTGAGTGGCTTGTCATGTATGTTGGGTGTGGAAGTGAGAAGCAGAGGCATGGGGTTGACGGCTTGTACTGAAAGACTAACAGGAAGAGAAAGCTCCTTCCCCCAAGCCTCCATGTGAAGAATGTGTGTGTGTCTATACGTGTGTGTGCGTGTGTCTATACGTGTGTGTGTGTGTCTATATGTGTGTGTATGTGGTGTGTGTGTGTGCGTGTGTGTGTCTATACATGTGTGTATGTGGTGTGTGTGTGCGTGTGTGTCTATACGTGTGTGTGTGTGGTGGTGTGTGTATGTGTGTGTGGTTGTGTGTGTGTGTGTGGGAGTGTGTGTGTGTGTGTGTGTATGTGGTGTGTGGGGGTGTGGGTGTGTGTGGGTGTGTGTGTGTGTGTGTGTCTATACGTGTGTGTGCGTGTGTGTGTGTGGGTGTATGTGGTGTGTGTGTCTATGTGTGTGTGTGTGTGTGTGTGTGTGTGTGTGTGTCTATACGTGTCTGTGTGTGTCTATACGTGTGTATGTGGTGTGTGTGTGTGTGTGTGTGTGGGTGTGTATGTGGTGTGTGTGTGTGGGTGTGAGTATGTGGGGTGTGTGTGTGTATGTGGTGTATGTGGTGTGTGTGTGTGTGTGTGTGTGACTGTGTGTGTGTGTGAGTGTGTGTGTGTGAGTGGGGTGGAGGTGTGTGTGTGAGTGTGTGTGTGTGAGTGGGGTGGAGGTGTGTGTGTGTGTGTGTGTGTGTATGTGGTGTATGTGGTGTGTGTGTGTGTGAGTGTGTGTGTGTGGGACTGTGTGTGTGGGGTGGAGGTGTGTGTGTGTGTGGTGTATGTGGTGTGTGTGTGTGTGTGTGGTGTGTGTGTGTGTGTGGTGGGGTGTGTGAGTGTGTGTGTGTGTGTGTGGTGTATGTGGTGTGTGTGTGTGGTGTGTGTGTGTGTGTGTGGTGTGTGGGACTGTGTGTGTGTGTGTGTGTGTGTGTGTGTGTGGTGTGTGGTGGGGTGTGTGAGTGTGTGTGTGTGTGTGTGTGGTGTATGTGGTGTGTGTGTGTGGTGTGTGTGTGTGTGTGGTGTGTGGGACTGTGTGTGTGTGTGTGTGTGTGTGTATGTGGTGTGTGTGTGTGTCTATACGTGTGGGTGTATGTGGTGTGTGTGTCTATGTGTGTGTGTGTGTGTCTATACGTGTGTATGTGGTGGGTGTGGGTGTGTGTATGTGGGGGGTGTGTGTGGTGTGTGTGTGTATGTGGTGTGTGTGGTGTGTGTGTGTGTGTGTGAGAGTGTGTGTGTGTATGTGTGTCCTGAAACATCTTTTTTTCTTTTACACTGTATGAAATATGGATATATGGAGTTATGAGGTTCTGTTATGTAACCCACTCATATAAATGAGCATGAAGCGTATGCAGGAAAGTCATATACAGCCATACATCTCTGGAATATACACTATTCAGCCTAAAACAGCAGAAAACATTTCATTAACACAGCTATGAAATATTCAGTGTCCACTCTTTGACTTCATCATAGCTTCTGTTCTGTCCGAGAGGCTCACCTTCACTGCTTCAAATGAATCTGCAGCCACACCTCTGAAGTTCAGGCTTGGCTCTGCTTCTTACCATCAGTAACCCAAACACATTTAGTGATGTTGGGGTCTGAAGTCTGGAGTGGTCAGGCCAGCTTCTTTGTCAGATGTGTCCGTTAGGGTTGCCATCTTTCAGAAATGAAAATAAAGGACAGAGTGTCACGCAGTGCCCCCTCTGGTGACTTCATGTTATTGCACAGCCTTTCCTGCTCCACCCTGGCTCCACCCACTTTCACACCTGCAGCTATTCTAGAACTCATTAGATAGATAGATAGATAGATAGATAGATAGATAGATAGATAGATAGATACTTTATTGATCCCGAAGGATTTTAGGACTGCCATAGGAGCTCTATTGTTTGCCCTGCCAGTTTGCGAAGTCTCTGTTTTCACATTTGAGTTCTGAGCCCTGCTATTCTTGTTTCCTGTGTCGTGTAGCGTTTGTGTTTATTTCTATGGTTTTGATCCTTGTTTTGGTTTCTGGCTGTAGTCTGTTTGGGTATGTCTCTGTCGATGCCTTCCTGTTTTTTGACCCCTGCCTCCCAGATAAACCCAAATAAAACCACTTTGCCTTTGCAACCTGCCTCAACCTCCTCGTTACACAGAGAGCGATTGTGATCATTGCCATATAAAGGACGATTCCGTATTTTACGGGACGGGTGGCAACCCTAGTGTCTGTCTCCTTTTCTCAGTAAGCAGCTTCTTGAACAGCTACGCATCCTTTCAGACCTCTATAGCATTAAGGTGTCTCCCCTCAGTGGAAGGATGGACAGAAACACCTGTGGATATTCTCAGATCTGAGGCAAAAGCTTGACGTACTGCTGATGACAGCTTTAAGTGCTGTTATATAATGGTGACAGCGTGGGTGGTCTTGCACAGTCTCCTTTAGCCATTTAAGGGGGCTTGTAGGGCAGCATGGTGGCCCAGGGGCCCAGTGGTAATGCTGTCGCCTCACAACAAGAAGGGCCTGTGTTTGATTCTTAGCTGCAGCGTTCAGGGTGCATGTTCTCCCAGTCTGCATGGGTTTCTTTCGGGTGCTCTGGTTTCTTCCCACAGTCCAATGACTGATTGGACATGCTAAATTGCCCCCCAGGGTGAGTGTTTATGTAATGTGTGTGTGCTCTGTAATGGTCTGACAGCCTGTCCAGAGTGTTTACTTGCCTTCCTCTCAGATACCCATATTAGAATGAGTGAATGGGAATTTTTTCACACCTGCCTTGTCTGGCCTTGACCTTCTGACCTTTCATTTTGATCCCAACCAAAGTAGCAGCGTCTTAGATCACAGTGCAGACCAATGAACCCAAATTTGGTTCGACCAGAAGATGTGTTCTTGGTCTGGATCAAACTGAGCCATGTTTTTGGTCCCCTGAAAAAGAGGGTGAGGGGAGGGGATATAACAGGATAGGTTTGTACTCGGCTTGCGGTGTGAGCGTGCACATGGTCCTGGATCTCAAAATTTGAAGGGAGATTTCAGAAAAGGTGGTGCACAGCCAAAGTGACCTTACAGTGGATGTCAGACACACGACCTTCTACAAACCAGTCAGTGTCCAGTATAGGGAGACACAGCTCACATAGATGATGATGACAGAAGGATGTGGGTGTCATGTGATGTTTTGAGTGTGCTGACTGGTGCTCTATCCATCCATCCATCCATCCATCCATCCATCCATCCATCCATCCATCCATCCTCGCCGTC
>JAMWET010001868.1:10000-53051 GCA_024036415.1 Prochilodus magdalenae
AGTTCTGCTCAAAATACTGCAATGCTCACAGCATTATGGGTGACATACCAGAGTTCAAAATTGTTGGTGCACGTCTTGCTGGCGCATCTGTGACCAAGTGTTGTGTTGTGATGTATCAAGAGCCACGGTATCCAGGGTAATGTCAGCATACCACCAAGAAGGACAAACCTCCACCAGCATCACGTAGTGACCTGGCCACTATCCTGCAAGGAGAATGGCTTAAACTCCCTCTGACCACTGTGCAGGACGCAGTATATGTCATTCCCATGACGAACTGACACTGTATTGGCCGCAAAAGGAGGCCCTACACCATACTAATAAATGACTGTGGTCTAAAACCGGGTGTTTCAGTTTCATTGTCCAACCCCTGTATATATATAGTGTAGTCGTGTACACAGGGAATTACAGTTTGCATGATCCTAGTTGTTTAGAATGGTTTGGGGTGAAATTGCTCACAGTGGTGGTGACAGGAGCCAGACCTACGAATACCTCTGAACCCTCCCTCGATGAAAGCTAAGCTACCTACACAATAGCCCTCTTTGAGGTGGTGCTAACTTCAGGTTCCTGCAGATGGTGCTGCATGAGGATGATGGTGCCATAAATACCTGTGGGGTGTGCGTGACGGGATCCATAGATTAAGAAGAGATGCTACAGTACAGTGAGTGTCTTCTTCCATGTGTGGTAATGGGCTAAACTGACTGCATTTGGGCCATAGTGTGAAGGAAGTAGTTGAATCTGCAGGTGTTTGGAGGCATGCGGTCGTACGGGTCTACCAGTGGCGACACATATTACAGTCTACTAATTCTCCTAGGAATTGCGCCAAGGAAGGCATCCACCAAATCTGGTGCAACTGACCAAGTCTTTGATGCTAGAGTGGCTGAACATTGATGTGGCCTACATCCAGAAGCTTAACCAGTACATGCCAAATCCAGTCACAGCTGTGCTCATAGAGGTATTGCAGTTTATTAGTAACAGGGTTACTAATCTTATGTATGGTGAGCTTATGGTTATCATTGTTTTGAGGCTAATATTGAATATTAAATTAATAGTTTGCTGTGTTTTAGCGTGCAGGGAGTGCAGCGACATTAGCTACTTAGTTGATCTGGCAGTTGACCAATTAAAACAGAGTGGGCAAGCTAACCAATCAGAATCCACTGGGCTCCAATGATAAAATGATAAATGAGCCATATGAGTAATGGATATGAGTATGATAGACCCCCTGTAAAAGACATTGCATGTCCTGTAAGGTTAGCATGCAAGGGTTTGTCCAGCTTCTAAAAGGAATGGGGCTCCTACACTCCATAATAAACCCCGTCTGTAAACATGGTGAACACCAAAGCAGATAATGACTGTAACTTCCTCAGTCCTCTCCTGCAGCTTTCACGCTGGTACGCCGCATTGTTGCATCCACTCAAACCTTCAGCTTGCCGCTCCACGTTAACCTCCACACGCAGCAGCGAAAGAGCAGCCGTCACCTTTGCTGTGTCTGGCCCTCTCCGTGGTGCTGAAAGCAGTCAGGCTGAGTGAGTGTGGCTAGCGGTGCTGCTGTCCAAGGTCCTGATTTATCCTCTTCATTGCGTGCTGAGTTACAGCCTGGGCGGGATTATCAGGAGATTTGGGCGAGCATCTCCGCATCTCGCTCCTCCAAGATGAAAGGCATTCATCTCCAGATGCATTCGCCGTCCGCCCTGTTAGCATATTCATGAGGCGCCATTTGATTATGCCATTTATTAATTATTGGGAGACACTTGATGCTTAACTCGGGGGGAGAAAAATGAAACTCGTATCTTTCCGAGATAAGCATGAGGTGGCTTCGGGCATCACCACTGCAAAAACCTTGTATGTCCATTTTTGTCATTTTTCAGTTTTTGACCTAATTTGAAAATGTATACTCTGGACATTCAATGAGAAATGCTGCGTACAAAGCACAGAACTAATTGGAAAAACATACCAGTGTGGAATATGAATATGATAATTGGTTATATTAGATGGCCTCTTAAAAAGACATTTACCAGGGGTATATACGAACCATAGCTGTCTATAGCTTGGCTCTGATGACAGGAGAGCCCAAGTTCAAATCCCACTGACACTCTCTGACTCCAAAAGTAGTCCAGGAGAGTGGATTGGAATTGGTCCTGTTTAGGTGTATTGTCACTGTCCAAAGATAAACATGTATCTCCAAAATGGGAACTTCACAGAAAAGGGCAAAACCTAATTCAATTTGAAATTTCAAATTTCATTTGAATGGAAGTCAATGGAACCAGACCTTTTTCCCCAATAATGATATATACAGCATATATAGCACTAATGATGTATACAGCATATATAGCACCAACGATATATACAGGATTTAAAGCACTAACAATGTATACAGCATATATAGCACTAGCGATATATACAGGATTTATAGCACTCATGACATATACAGTATATATAGCACTAACGGTATATACAGGATTTATAGCACTAATGATATATACAGCAAATATAGCACTAACGGTATATACAGTATTTATAGCACTAATGACATATACAGTATATATAGCACTAACGGTATATACAGGATTTATAGCACGAATGATATATACAGTATATATAGCACTAACTATATATACAGGATTTATAGCACGAATGATATATACAGTATATATAGCACTAACGGTATATACAGGATTTATAGCACTAATGATATATACAGCAAATATAGCACTAACGATATACACAGGTTTTATAGCACTAAATACATGTACAGCATATATAGCACTAATGATATTTACAGCATGTATAGCACTAATGATATATACAGCATATATAGCACTAATGATATTTACAGCGTGTATAGCACTAATGATATATACAGCAAATATAGCACTAATGATATTTACAGCGTGTATAGCACTAATGATGTATAAAGCATATATAGCACTAATGATATATACAGCATATATAGCACTAACGATGTATACAGCATATATAGCACTAATGATATATCCAGCATATATAGCACTAATGATATGTACAGCATATATAGCACTAATGATGTATACAGGATATATAGCACTAATGATATATACAGGATATATAGAACTAATGATGTATACAGCATGTATAGCATTAATGATATATACAGCATGTATAGCACTAGTGATATATACAGCATATATAGTACTAATGATATATACAGCATATATAGCACTAATGATATATACAGCATATATAGCACTAATGATGTATACAGGATATATAGCACAAATGATGTATACAGCATGTATACCACTAATGATATATAGAGCATGTATACCACTAATGATATATACAGCATATATAGCATTAATGGTATATACAGGATATATAGCACTAATGAAAAATACAGCATATATAGCATTAATGGTATATACAGGATTTATAGCACTAACGATGTATACAGCATATATAGCACTAACGATGTATACAGCATATATAGCACTAATGATATATACAGGATATGTAGCACTAACGATGTATGCAGCATATATAGCACTAATGATACATACAGGATATATAGCACTAATGATGTATACAGCATGTATAGCACTAATAATATATACAGGATTTATAGCACTAGTGATATATACAGCATATATAGTACTAATGATATACAGCATATATATAGCACTAATGATGATATATACAGCATGTATACCACTAATGATATATAGAGCATGTATACCACTAATGATATATACAGCATATATAGCATTAATGGTATATACAGGATATATAGCACTAATGAAAAATACAGCATATATAGCATTAATGGTATATACAGCATATATAGCATTAATGGTATATACAGGATATATAGCACTAATGAAAAATACAGCATATATAGCATTAATGGTATATACTAAGTACATAATATATGAAAACACACAGGTATATTCAGTGTACATTTTGCTGCTCTGGATTGTGTCAGAAGTTATTGCTTATTTTATGTATTAAAATTAAAATTATAGACTAAATTTATCAGGAAAATGTGCTATAAAAATGCTCCAGGTGAAAGAAGCACACGCTGAAGCTCGCCAGTGACGTCACTGCTGAGAGAGAGCGAGCGAGTGAGTCTTATACATACTATAGGAGGATTAGTGTCAGAGCTGCTTGGCGAAGTGAGCGAAGCTCCTGGAAAGGTAATTAGGAAACAGAGGTGAAGCGTGCTGTGTGAATGCGGAGCAGGCATTACTCTCTTGCTCTACACTGAATCACACAGCGCTGGAAGTTGGTGCTGGAAGTTGTCTGAGCTGTGCTTATGCATTCAGACACCAACCAGCTGGGTGCTGATAGACGGAGTGTGAAGGATGTGACATCACGGCTAGCATGCTAGCGAGCAGAGCATCCTCACCTGATAATGATCAAAGCTGTTGGCTCCCAGCGAGGGCTCTCACACAGCCCTCCAAACCACAAACCAGCGCCACTGGGTCTCGACCCGGGCTTGTGTACTGTGTGTACGTTACGCTTGCACTCATTTCATTGGCAGTTTGTAAAATATCAGAGATACCAGGGCTTCTGATTGGTGCCCAGTATAAAGGGGCGCAGTGGAAACGAGAAGCATGTAGTCTTCTAGACCAGTGTTTCTGAACCCTGGCCCTGGAGGCATATGGCCCGGGCAGTTCTAGTGCTTTCCCTGCCCCCAACACACCTGATTCGACTGATCAGCTCCTCAGTGACCACATCATCACCGTCCATTAAGAGAACCCTATATCTCCATTGTTCCCTCTTCCCAGGTTTTGTTTTCCTTTATTAGATTTTATTAGAGCACAGTAGTCGTCCTTCACATTGCATCAGACGTTCATGAAGAAGGGATCAAAAGGAATGACCTGGAAGGAGTTTTGTGTTATTAAAGTAAACAGCATTTTCAGGACATATTTTTGGACATTATCAGAATTTTATTAGTTGGAGCTGTTATGTGTGAGCCTGTAGAGTCTTCCGTCTTGCAGTTACTCCGTCCTGCATTAATCAGACTGGATCTAATAGATGTTCTGAGCTGCTTCTCCTTTTAGTTCTGTCTTTCTCTTCTTATCTGGGTTCGGCCTGAGGAGGATGGGTTCCGCCCTTGAGCCTGGTTCCTCTCAAGGTTTCCTCCTTACTCAAGGGAGTTTTTCCTCACCACTGTTGCCTGTGGCTTCTCAAGGGGGGCCTGGACCCGACTGTCTCTCTCTCTCTTTATCTGTCTCTCTCTCTCTCTCTCTCTTTATCTGTCTCTCTCTCTCTCTCTCTCTTTATCTGTCTCTCTCTCTTTATCTGTCTCTCTCTTTCTCTTTCTCTGTCTCTCTCTCTCTCTCTCTTTATCTGTCTCTCTCTCTTTATCTGTCTCTCTCTTTCTCTTTCTCTGTCTCTCTCTCTCTCTCTCTTTATCTGTCTCTCTCTCTTTATCTGTCTCTCTCTTTCTCTGTCTATCTCTCTCTCTCTCTCTCTCTCTCTCTCTCTTTATCTGTCTCTCTCTCTCTCTCTTTATCTGTCTCTCTCTCTTTATCTGTCTCTCTCTCTCTCTTTATCTGTCTCTCTCTCTTTATCTGTCTCTCTCTCTTGATCTGTCTCTCTCTCTTTATCTGTCTCTCTTTCTCATTATCCGTCTCTCTATCTGTCTCTCTCTCTCTCTTTATCTGTCTCTCTCTCTCTCTTTATCTGTCTCTCTCTTTCTCTGTCTATCTCTCTCTCTCTTGATCTGTCTCTCTCTCTCTCTCTCTCTTTATCTGTCTCTCTCTTTCTCATTATCTGTCTCTCTCTTTATCTATCTCTCTCTCTCTTTTGCTGTATCTCTCTCTTTCACTGTCTCACTATCTTTCTCATTTTAGCTGTCTCTCTCTCTTTTTTGCTATCTCATTCTCTCTCTCTTTTGCTCTCACTCTCTCTTTTGCTCTCACTCTCTCTCTCTCTCTCTCTTTTGCTCTCACTCTCTCTCTCTCTTTTTTGCTATCTCATTCTCTCTCTCTTTTGCTCTCACTCTCTCTCTCTCTCTCTCTCTCTCTTTTGCTCTCACTCTCTCTCTCTCTTTTTTGCTATCTCATTCTCTCTCTCTTTTGCTCTCACTCTCTCTCTCTCTCTCTTTTGCTCTCACTCTCTCTCTCTTTTTCGCTGTCTCTCTCTCTCTCTCACTCTCTCTCTCTCTCTCTCTCTCTCTCTGTCCAGTCTCTAGCCTACATACGATGAAAGCCCGAATGCACAACACTGTAAACGCTCCTGTGAGAATGGCTCCCGTTCTGGAGAGGGTTCTCTACACATCCTGATTATGTCTGATGGAGAACGCTGCAGTTCATGTGTCAAAGTACGCGAGGGTGTAAAACGAAGAAGGTCCAGCATCCCAGCGTTTGTGTGACCGGTGGGTTGACTCCATACGTCCCTGAGTGCAGCTCTCGTCCTCCACTGCTGCCATCTGACCCCTAAATCTGGGTAATTTTCTATAAACATCCCTGCAGTGTTTCCCTCCTGGATTCAGAGCAGTGTGGCCCAGTGAACCGTCATGGTAGTGGTCCGTGTAAATAATGGGTTAGGGTTGGCCCAAGTGGAAGTGGCCCCCTGTTCGGCTCGCCCAGCTGGTCAGGGTGTATCAGTGATGAGCAGATTAAGCGTAGCAGGGCCTGTTTTCTGTCCCCCAGCGCAACTTTTACACCTCACATCAGCTTTACACGTGCACGCCGCCAATTACAGCGCGGGATAATTGGTTTTTGGTAAAGGGAAAAGGGCTGGTGATGAAAAGCTCAGCGGTTTGTGTAGTGAAGGCAGTGCAGCTGAACAGTCATTTGAAGGTAATTACGTCAGTCTTTCTGAGAGAGAGCGGCTCCATTCACGCCCAGGTTTCATTCTGAAGTGCTTCGCTGGAGGAGAGTGTAATTAGAACAAAGACAAACCTTTCCTTCACAAGCTTCCATTATGCTGCTCTTTCTTTTCTTACTCTTTTCTTCTTTCTTTTTTCCTCCTGACTGGTAAACCTTGCCCACACCTCCCCGGCTTGGCCCCGGCCCTGCCTCCCCCCAGCCCGCCCCTCGGTTCGGGGACTAATTACTTGTTTATTTTTTTCTTCCCAGTTTTGAAATAAATGTGTGTGTGTGATCAGCAGGATCCCCCCGAACCACGTAACACTCACCGCTGTCTTCTTCTCCTCAACCCTTCATACTCCCTGTTCTTTCTTTCTTTCTTTTTATTCTTTCTTTCTGTCTTTCTTTTTTTCTTTCTTTCCTTCTTTCTTTCGTTCCTTCTTTCCTTCTTTCTTTTCTTTCTTTCTTTCTTTCTTTCTTTTTTTCTTTCTTTCTCTTCTTTCTTTCTTTCTTTCTTTCTTTTTATTCTTTCTTTCTTTCTGTCTTTCCGTTTTTCCGTCTTTCCTTCTTTCTTTCGTTCCTTCTTTACTTCTTTCCTTCTTTCTTTCGTTCCTTCTTTACTTCTTTCCTTCTTTTTTTTCTTTCTTTCTTATCCTCTTTTCTTTCTTTTTTCTTTTTTCTTTTTTCTTTCTGTCTTCTTTCTTTCTTTCTGCTTTTCTTTCTTTCTTTCTTTCTTTTGTTTTTTCTTTTTATCTTTCTCTCTCTCCTTCTTTTTCTTTCTTTCTTTCTTTTGTTTTTTCTTTCTATCTATCTTTCACTCTCTCCTTTTTTCTTTCTTTCTCTCTTTCTTTCTTTTGTTTTTTCTTTCTATCTATCTTTCTATCTTTCACTCTCTCCTTCTTTTTCTTTCTTTCTCTCTTTCTTTCTTTCTTTCTCTCTTTCTTTCTTTCTTTCATTCTTTCTTTCTTTCTTTTTTTCTTTTGTTTTTTCTTTCTATCTATCTTTCTATCTTTCACTCTCTCCTTCTTTTTCTTTCTTTCTCTCTTTCTTTCTTTCTTTCTTTCTTTCTTTCTTTCTTTCTCTCTTTCTTTCTTTTTTTCTTTCTTTCTTTCTTTCTTTCTTTCTCCTTAAAAGTGCATTATGTTATTATGCCTCTAATCTGACCACTCTAGTTTTAGTTTTATGTAGCACTGTCAACAGGTCCTAAAGGAGTATGATATTCTTAACCCTTTGAAGTCCAGATAAATTACTGTCATTACTCTCCTTTCTAAAGGTAATAGTGTAATTACATAGTTATTACATCATAATGAATGTTTTATATTGTATCAGTGAGAAAATCTTGTGTGTGTGTGTGTGTGTGTGTGAGTGCATGTGTGAGTGTGTGTGTGTGTGTGTGAGTGCATGTGTGAGTGTGTGTGTGTGTGTGCGTATGTGTGTGTGTGTGCGTGCGTGCGTGTGTGAGGTGTTCTAAGTGTGATCTGTGTGATGTACTGTCACCTCAGAGACTGCAGTCACCGTCAAACATCCACCGCACTGGATGCCACACATTAAGCGTGTGCGTGTGTGGTCCGGGGAGGGGGGTCAGGTGGAGGAGGTTTAGTCTAAAGCTGAATAGAAGAGCGGAAATAAGAATGAGATAGAGAGAACAGATGAGGCCTTGAGTGGTCCTTCACAGAGACTGAGAGCAGGATGGGAAGACGGAGGTGAATGAAGAGATCATGATAATCGAACAACATGACGCAGAGGCTTCTGTCCTGAAGGCTGAGCCTCCCAGTCTTCAACTGCGTATTCTATTTAAAGATGACAGAACTGCGAGGAATATATCCGTCTTTCTATCTAGCCTGCCATCCATCCTGCCATCCATCCATCAATCCATCCACTTCATTAGAAACACCACTCTACCTGTTACACTCATACCGGCACCGCATGCACTACAGTGTTAATGTAAGGGCTGTGTTGAGAACGATCCACCATCCAAATGTGATCTGGTTGGCAGTGGTGCTGTGGTCAGAAACAGACCAGTGATGAACACACAGAGGGGGGCTGATGGACTGTGCAGGGATAGCTATAGGGCACTGTAGTCTGTAATCGTAGGCTTCTAACGTGATGTAGGTTCAAGGAAGGCAGAGCTCGTAAAGAGGCGAACGAGCACAGTGTAAGGTAGGAGTTTCTAATAAAGAGGTTCATACAGGTGTATCTTTTTATGAGTCTGTCCATCTGTCAGTTACTCACTCACTCTCTTGTTTGAATTCATCTCATGCACTCTGCAGGCACAGATCGGCTTGGCATTTGTGCACATATATACTGAGCAGCTCATTAGTGATATTGAGTTGGTGATGGCTTTGTGCACCTTGGCGGATAAGAGATCCAGGAGTCTTGATGCATCTAGGCAACTGTAATGAGCTCAGATTCCTCCCTTCGTTCCTATATTTGAGTTAATTATCATATATATCATATATATATATATATACATGTATGTGTATATGTATATATATGTGTTTATACAGCAGGTTCTTAGTGAGGAACAGAAGGCTGGGTTCTAGCTTTACTGGCAGATACAGTGAGCATCTGGTTCATAAGAACAAGGTCCAGCAGCAAACACACAGGACAACACAGCTACAGACTGGCAGAGGGCCAAACCCCCTCTCTACTGACCGTGATGAGCGCCACCTCATTCCAATGTCCCTTAACCACCGTAAGATGACCTCAAGTGACCCACAGAGAGACTGGCGAGCGGTGACTGGGGTAAGACGCACAGCCAGCATGGTTCTAAAAACAGGCTTCTGGAGGTCATTAGTGATTTTCTAAATAAACAGATCTAATACAATATCTGATCTGGAGTTTGGGAGACATGCTTCCAGTAATGTAGAGAATAAACAGAACTGAGGAATTTTGGTTCGACACAAACCCAGAACCTGTACAGCTAGAGACACTGATCACTTTGATAAATGTATGACCGTACGCTTCCATACACCTGCAGATTCAGCTACTACCTTTAGACTATGGTCATTGGCCACGCCCACATGCAGTCTCTACTTTTAGGTAATCGCTAACATCTGCTCTGGAGCCATTTTCCACACATGATACAAGACATTCCCTGCACTGTACCACCTCTTCTCAATCTATGGATCCCGTCACTCACACCCCACAGGGAATTTATAGAACCATCCTACTTGAACAGCGCCATTTGCAGGAGCCTGACTGCCACTACCACTACCACTTTTAGTCCAGAGATAGATACATATCTGGTGTATTGGATAGTAGATCATCTGTAGTGTATGGCACTGATATGAGATAGATCCATTCACCACCACGTCTCACTCTGAATGTTTCTCCAGAATGTAGCATTGAACCCCAAACCTCTCTGGATGACATCTTAACCCCTACATCATACAGAAACGTAGAGAAATCAGTGGAGTTCTCATTCAGGTTATGAGAGACTCTTCTTGTCAGTGGGATGCAGTGGAATATTGCGCTAGGTGCTGTAGAGGTAGATTTCTACCGTATCACTTCAGTTACTATGGCTTTGGCCCGTTTCCTTCTATTAATAGAAATCCCCCTAAGAGTCTGAAACAGTCTGAGCGTCTGATCTCGCTTAAGAATACCTCCAGAAGCTGGTGGCAGTTGTGACTGGTTTCTGGCATGCTTACAGAAATGAAAGCATGTCTACATCCTGTGTGTGCACTAATTACGTCCCATGTTGACAGCGGAAGCCTGCAGAGATGCAGACGTACACACACATACAAGCCTTTGCCTTTTGTCAAAAACAGAAATAGGCATGAGGCTAATGTGCATTTCCATGGTTACCCACTGTTGTTCGTGATTGGTAACCTCACTGTGCTCACTCTTTCACCTGGAGGACCAGAGGAAGAGTGAATGCTGACCGCTCATAATAACACACTGGATGTAGGACATGCATATTAATCTATTCACTGAAGACAGTATATACTGTAAACAGATTTTATGCTGGAACAATATCTGATTTTATAAGTGGTTTTTATAGTTTTGACTGTTTTATAACTAATATAGAAATCATGGAATTCCCAAAGGAGATGACCAAAACGTGAGGAAACGAAACAGGACCTTGAGTATCTGTCAAGGACAAAGAACTCGGACAGACGTGCACAGAGCTAAAAGTCAAACAGGCTTTATTAAACAGTCGAGCCGTGTAACAAAGCAGCAACACACAGACTAACCTGAGGGAGGAGAGCAAAGCCAGCGTCATGACACGAGCCAAAGGTCAGAACCAGGAGAGGAAGTCAGCGAGGCTAGTGAAGGAAAGGGAGGAGACTGAGAGAATAGTTAAGGGACGAACAGGAATCAAAAAGCCAGGGGACGAGTAGAAGAAAGTCAGACAGAGATAAAGCAGAGCTCGAACATCAGAGAGCAAAAGTGGTGAAGTGAGTGAGTGAGTGAGTGAGTGTGTGTGTGTGTGTGTGAGAGTGAGTGAGTGTGTGTGTGAGTGAGTGAGTGATGATTGTGTGTGTGAGTGTCTGAGTGAGTGAGTGAGTGAGTGAGTCTGTGTGAGTGAGTGTGTGAGTGAGTGAGTGAGTGAGTGAGTGAGTCTGTGTGAGTGAGTGAGTGAGTGAGTGAGTGAGTGTGTGTGTGAGTGAGTGAGTGAGTCTGTGTGAGTGAGTGTGTGAGTGAGTGAGTGAGTGAGTGAGTGAGTGAGTGATGATTGTGTGTGTGAGTGAGTGAGTGAGTCTGTGTGAGTGAGTGAGTGAGTGAGTGTGTGTGTGAGTGAGTGAGTGATGATTGTGTGTGTGAGTGTCTGTGTGTGTGTGTGTGAGTGAGTGAGTGAGTGAGTGAGTGAGTGAGTGAGTGAGTGTGTGTGTGAGTGAGTGAGTGATGATTGTGTGTGTGAGTGTCTGTGAGTGAGTGAGTGAGTGAGTGAGTGAGTGTGTGAGTGAGTGATGATTGTGTGTGTGAGTGTCTGTGTGTGTGTGTGTGAGTGAGTGAGTGA
Organism: Prochilodus magdalenae; assembly: GCA_024036415.1. NCBI lineage: Eukaryota > Metazoa > Chordata > Actinopteri > Characiformes > Prochilodontidae > Prochilodus > Prochilodus magdalenae. Next base: position 21,755 of record JAMWET010001868.1, read on the forward strand.
GTGAGTGAGTGAGTGAGTGAGTGTGTGTGTGTGTGTGAGTGAGTGAGTGATGATTGTGTGTGTGAGTGTCTGTGTGTGTGTGAGTGAGTGAGTGAGTGAGTGAGTGAGTGAGTGAGTGAGTCTGTGTGAGTGAGTGAGTGAGTCTGTGAGTGAGTGAGTGAGTGAGTGAGTGAGTGTGTGTGTGAGTGAGTGAGTGATGATTGTGTGTGTGAGTGTCTGTGTGTGTGTGAGTGAGTGAGTGAGTGAGTGAGTGAGTGAGTGAGTGAGTAAGTGAGTGTGTGTGTGAGTGAGTGAGTGATGATTGTGTGTGTGAGTGTCTGTGAGTGAGTGAGTGAGTGTGTGAGTGAGTGATGATTGTGTGTGTGAGTGTCTGTGTGTGTGAGTGAGTGAGTGAGTGAGTGAGTGAGTGAGTGAGTGAGTGAGTGAGTGTGTGTGTGTGAGTGAGTGAGTGAGTGAGTGAGTGAGTGAGTGAGTGAGTGTGTGTGTGTGTGTGAGTGAGTGAGTGAGTGAGTGAGTGAGTGAGTGAGTGAGTGAGTGAGTGAGTGAGTGAGTGAGTGAGTGAGTGAGTGAGTGTGTGTGAGTGAGTGAGTGAGTGAGTGATGATTGTGTGTGTGAGTGTCTGTGAGTGAGTGAGTGAGTGAGTGAGTGTGTGTTAATGGGCCTTCAGTGCAGCTGGTAATGATTGGAGTCAGCTGATGCTAAAATTCAGGAGCTCTAGAGCAGAGCTGATTGTGCAGTTGGGGTCATATGGGTGTGACATCATCGAGCGATGCCCTCTGGGAAGTTGAGTCCGGCGGAGTGGGGGAGCTGGGAAAACCCAGAAAGGTGACAGTATTAAAAAGGAAGAATCTGGGTCCCAGGATCGCTCCGATACTTCTTCTTTTAAAATACTCCTGTACTAATGCTTCTGTTCCAGTTTGAATTGAAGCAATTCCACCAATTCATCTGTATGTGTCCACCAAATTCTGCTTAATTCACAGCAGTGGACAGTGGCTCAGTAAGTGTAACGTGTTAGTGTAGAAGAACTGGAGAAATCTAGGAATATTTGACCATGGGTGTCTCTGCTTTAACTCATGAAGCCTGTATGCCTTTATGCACTATTAATAACTGCACTGTTTATTACTTATTTCTATCTTATCTTCACAGTTAAGTTACATACTGTATTTAACTCACTGTCATGGAGCTTTTACTCTGCACATGTGTTGCTCTCGCAACCTGCATTGCATTCTTCCCACATACTCTGTATATTGTATTTCCACTGTCCATAGTTATACACATTGTAGCCTTTGCTTCACTTGCCATGGTTACTTTCCTGCACTTTATATGTAAAATAAAATAAAGATGCTAACTGTATTTCATTGGCTATGTACTCTGCACAATAAAATCTAATCTAATCTAATCTAATCTACACTAACTCAACCACAGTGTTTGTGTACTTTGTCCAACACTGATAATTAAGTTACTGAGCTGTGAACACAGTAATTCAGATTAATTGTGGAACTCATTTTACTTACTATCAAACCCAGCAGTGAACCTACATGGGATGATGGGAAAATATCAGTTCATTATTTTGGGGACTGTTCCAATCCATGCAATACATGTACCCATTTAAACTAGGCATCAAACTCGGACTCCTTAGATGTCTGACTTTGAACAATGTTGAGTCAATGTTATACTAGTATAATCATCGAAAAGGGATCTGTCATTCCCAGACTACATAAATGCTCTCTAACCCCACAGTTAATAACACCAGACCATGTGAGCGAGTGCTGTGTTAGGTTAATACCACGGTTGGACCAGGTTCATTCTCTTTTCCGATACCTGGAACCGGGTCCTTACCGTCTCCAGGCTTTTCTGTTTCTGGTCTGTGTAGAACAGCATTGTGGTGCTAAACCCAGATGAAATGATCATATGACGAAATGAGTTTATCGTCTGGGTATCGCTACGCCTCTAATCGGGTGGATGTGTTGAGTGCTGTGTGGTGTGCTAATGATGCGGAGGTCCTGACGACAGCTTAGTGGTTTTCTTTCATCTGGATCTTCATGCTCACTTGTTTTAAACGTCTGCATGGCTGCTCGGTGCCAGCGAGGAGAGGAAGCATGAGAAATGATATGGGTGTTTGTGGGGCAAACTGCCTCAGTGCTTCAGCCTCAATAGCTTTGTGTGTGATAATCTTTGTGTACACAGTCAATTTGCTGGAAAAGCGCTGTTGATTTCCCTTGTGTGTGTGTGTGTGGTGTGTGTGTGTGTGTGTGTGTGTGTGTGTGTGGTGTGTGTGTGTGTGTGGGGGGGGGGGGTTTGTTCAAGGGTTTGATTACAAAAGCATGTACTTTCTCTTTAATTTACTCTCGGTTGACGTTGTGTCGGCATGTTATATAATTACTCTTGTATATAATAATAATAATAATAATAATAATAATAATAACAATAATAATAATAATAATAATAATAATAATAATGACAGTAATAATAATAATAATAATAATAATAATAAAATAACAATAATGTTAATAATAAGAATAATAATAAAAAATAAGAAGAAGAAGAATAATAATGATAATAATAATAATAAAAATAATAAAAAAAATAATAATGACAATAGCAACAATACTAATAACAATAATAATAATAAATAACAATAATAATAATAATAACAATAATCATAAGAATACTAACAATAACAATAACAATAATAACAACAACAATAATAACAATAATAATAATAACAATAATATATATAATAATAAAATATAATAATACTGCACTGATAGGAGGCCAAAACCTTCAGTCTTGAACAGTTACTACTGTATAATGTAACGGACATGGGACACATGGCTGCTGAGGGGGCTACGGCATCTCCCTGGTTTTAGGATGGTTTGCCCACTGAAGCAACAAAACTTTATTTTTTCTTGAGCAAAGCAAAGAGCCATGAGTATGTCATATATCATCGCTATAAATCTCCAAAATGACACCTCTACAGGAGAGAGAAAAAACCCAGGGGGAAAACCCAGAAGCGTGACAGTATCAAAAAGGGAGAGTCTCGGTCCCAGGATCGTTCTGATACATCTTGTTTTTAAATACTGCTGTACTCATACTTCTGTTCCATTTTTGAATTGAAGAAATTCAACCAATTAATCTGGATTTGTCTACCACAAATTGTGATGGATAAATTTGTGGTTAAATATATAAATAAAATATAAATAAAATATATATCTCCAAAATGACACCTTTACAAGAGAGGGCAAAACCCTCATGTAAGTCAATGGAACCAGAATTTTACCCAAGCAGTTATGTATTATTCCTTAGCATGGATTTCACGTAGCAAAAGCCAACACCCCAACCTAAAAGGCCTAACCTGCTTCCCTGACATTTGTGCATGTACAAAGCACAGTGTGCCTCGGATTCCAACGTCCTGGTCTTTGTCATTTCTGAAACTGAGGCTACAGATGGTATTTCCTTCCTCTTCCTCGGTTTTGTTATTGTATTCTGAGCACTGAGTGTAGAATGTCCTGGGTGTTGTGCCTCCTCTAGATACTCTTGAACATGAGTAGTGATTATAATCAGCTTGTCCTTCATAGAAACCATGGAATAGTTCCACATGGCTGGTACTTTCACTATTCGACTGATCAAACAGCACCAGAAGGAGAAGCGAACAAGCAGCGTTGGAAATCTCATATGGATAATCAGTATAGAAGATGAATGGATGAAACAAATGTTCTGCCCAAATAATCAGAACGTTTAGTGCATTTCTCTCACACTTCCCAAATTCCAACTAGCTTCACCTGTCAGTCATTAAGTCTGTTTGCTGATAAACCCCATTGTTACACACGGTTTTCGTCTCCTTCTTCTCCCTTTGGTTTTGTTTGCTGGTCGGTTTGCTCTCTTGGTGATCGACTTTGTCTTCGTCCCTATAGTTATGTTCGCCTGTTGCTACTGTTGAGCCTTAGGGCCCAGTCCTTCAATAAAATTGGTTTTGCTATTAGCTCTGCTGGCTTCAGGTTAGGGCTGTTAATTATTACAGTTTCTAATGTGAAAGTACAGTAGCAGTCAAAAGTTTACACCCACCCAACTATATGGATGTTGTTGGTGATCTTAAAGACCCTACAGGCTTACACTTAACAGTTCCAACGGATGAGAGTCTGAAACAATAACTACTGGGTAACCTGTACATCAGGTATTGACTATCTAGCACATTAGCAATGGCTAACTAATGTTATGTTGTTATATTGTTACTTTGTGACCGTTGATAATGTATTACTTCATGTTAGTTAGTTAACACTAAATACTAAAAATGTAAAGTGTTGTATACTCTTGTGTATGTATACTCTTGGTGTATCACCATATTATAAAGTTGGCATATCACCACCTCTAACATACTCTATACAGTATTTTATGCACAAAAAATATTTTATTATAGTTTTTTTATAATAGTTGTATTATAGTTTAAAAGTTTACATTTCAATTTAGTGAATCTTCATGATGGAATTGTGAAAAAAACTACTTACAGCACACTAACACATTACACTTACTGAGTTACTGTACACCAACACACTACTTACAGTACACTAACACATTACACTTACTGAGTTACTGTACACCAACACACTACTTACAGTACACTAACACATTACACTTACTGAGTTACTGTACACCAACACACTACTTACAGTACACTAACACATTACACTTACTGAGTTACTGTACACCAACACGCTACTTACAGTACACTAACACATTACACTTACTGAGTTACTGTACACCAACACACTACTCACAGTACACTAACACATTACACTTACTGAGTTACTGTACACCAACACACTACTCACAGCACACTAACGCATTACACTTACTGAGTTACTGTACACCATCACACTACTCACAGCACACTAACACATTACACTTACTGAGTTACTGTACACCAACACGCTACTCACAGTACACTAACACATTACACTTACTGAGTTACTGTACACCAACACACTACTTACAGCACACTAACGCATTACACTTACTGAGTTACTGTACACCAACACACTACTTACAGCACACTAACGCATTACACTTACTGAGTTACTGTACACCATCACACTACTTACAGCACACTAACACATTACACTTACTGAGTTACTGTACACCAACACACTACTTACAGCACACTAACGCATTACACTTACTGAGTTACTGTACACCATCACACTACTTACAGCACACTAACACATTACACTTACTGAGTTACTGTACACCGACACGCTACTTACAGCACACTAACACATTACACTTACTGAGTTACTGTACACCAACACACTACTTACAGCACACTAACACATTACACTTACTGAGTTACTGTACACCAACACACTTACAATACACTAACACATTACACTTACACACTACTTACAGAAGAAGGAGGTTGACGAGCATTATACTCCAGTATGATGAGTCTTGTATAATGACCAACAGAAATGGTGAACAATGTTTTTTATAATAGTTATATTATAGTTTAAAAGTTCCCATTTCAATTTAGCGAATCTTCATGATAGAATTGTGAAAAAACTTTCCATTTTTTAACCTTCACTAATGCAAAAGCAACATCATTCTGTTGAAGATATGATGACAATAATACAAAATAATAGATATTAATAGACAAGAAAAGATAGTTCACTCCCTTCCTCAGTAGACACGTCCTTCTTCAACTTGAACCATTTCTTTAAACCCTCTTCCAAAGGGTCCAGAGACCATCCCATGTTACACAATGTCCGTCCACACATAACGACACATTCCACAGTTTCACCACAGTGGTCTGCAAATACCCAAAACTTGCATACTGCACCTTTAAAAATCTGTTTTCTGGTTGATTTTTACAATATATAAGTTCAGTTTAGTGAATATTTGTGATGGACAGACCAATAGAACTGGTCCAGAACTGCTTAGGAAGCACTCTTGTTATATCCACCTCCAGTACAGGTTAAGAAAGCTGTTTGATCATTCTGTAAAGTTCCATTCTGGAGTCGTTTAAGGTGGACTGCATAATTCCATGAGGGCTATTCCATGAGTTTGATGTCTTCACTTTTACCCCTAAGTAAATCATGCTAGCAGTAGCCGCGTGTAAACTGATACTGTAAATGTACATGCATGTGTCCGTCCACATGGTCTCCTCGGTGGGATTCCAGCATTGTCTTCCTTCTAAACACACACAGACGAGCGTGTAATTGGTGCTTTGTGGAAAGCCTGGGTGGATAGATGATGTTGAAAGAGAGGAACGGAAAGTACTGGAAGGGAATCAAACGAGTTCAGAGTAATTGGGCAGTGTGAAAGGAGGAGTGTGTGAGAGGGATCAAACTCCGGGCTGCCTGAGATCGCTGCCAAACCCTCCGTCAAACCACACACACACACACACACAGTTACACGCTTACACACTTCAGATCTGAAGCATTGGTCTCCTAATTAGAGAACTAGCGGTGATGCTAATGCTAATGACTGCTTACTATAAATAGCCAGATGAAACTATACATTAGCCATCATCAGCTGGGCCGTGGAGGCTGAAGGAGGCTATTGTTATTAGTATGGTTGGGAATGGCTGGAGAGGAGCTCGTGTTTGTTGTGATGTGCTGTGTGGGATCCAGTCTTTTCATGCTGTCACGTCTCAGCGTAAGAAAATGGGAAACCATCTCATTGCCCGAGCACTGATAGGAGTGCGTGTGCTTTGTGTGTGGGCGTGTAGAACAACAGTAATTGTCCAGTTAAGAGCAGAGAAGACTGAAATGTATACATCATACACACAATGTGCTGGAATGTACTTTAAAGGGGAACTTCTTTAGAGTGGTGGTGATTGGAACCGGGGGCCGGAATTCCTACAACTCCAATTATTGCTGTCCAAAGTGACCAATGAGGATAATCTTGTCTCCTGAGTTGTGATATGCAGTGTTGAGGATGGGGAAATAGTGGTAGAGCTGAAGCTTTCTATGGGGACTGGTTAACACTGCATGTACCTCTCCCACGATGAATACGTCTTAGGCCAAATCCCTCTCACCAATCGATCACTAATACAGTGTCTCAGACATCAGCGTGTCATCACTGTAACACAAGTAACACAAGTATCTCCAGAGCAGAGCACCAATACTGTAAGTAGTGTGTTGGTGTACTGTAGCTCAGTAAGTGTAATGTGTTAGTGTACTGTAAGTAGTGTGTTGGTGTACAGTAACTCAGTAAGTGTAATGAGTTAGTGTGCTGTAAGTAGTGTGTTGGTGTACAGTAACTCAGTAAGTGTAATGTGTTAGTGTGCTGTAAGTAGTGTGTTGGTGCACAGTAACTCAGTAAGTGTAATGTGTTAGTGTACTGTAAGTAGTGTGTTGGTGCACAGTAACTCAGTAAGTGTAATGTGTTAGTGTACTGTAAGTAGTGTGTTGGTGTACAGTAACTCAGTAAGTGTAATGAGTTAGTGTGCTGTAAGTAGTGTGTTGGTGTACAGTAACTCAGTAAGTGTAATGAGTTAGTGTGCTGTAAGTAGTGTGTTGGTGTACAGTAACTCAGTAAGTGTAATGTGTTAGTGTGCTGTAAGTAGTGTGTTGGTGCACAGTAACTCAGTAAGTGTAATGCGTTAGTGTGCTGTAAGTAGCGTGATGGTGTACAGTAACTCAGTAAGTGTAATGCGTTAGTGTGCTGTAAGTAGTGTGTTGGTGTACAGTAACTCTGTAAGTGTAATGCGTTAGTGTGCTGTAAGTAGCGTGTTGGTGCACAGTAACTCAGTAAGTGTAATGTGTTAGTGTGCTGTAAGTAGCGTGTCGGTGTACAGTAACTCAGTAAGTGTAATGCGTTAGTGTGCTGTAAGTAGTGTGTTGGTGTACAGTAACTCAGTAAGTGTAATGCGTTAGTGTACTGTAAGTAGTGTGTTGGTGTACAGTAACTCAGTAAGTGTAATGTGTTAGTGTGCTGTAAGTAGTGTGTTGGTGTACAGTAACTCAGTAAGTGTAATGCGTTAGTGTGCTGTAAGTAGTGTGTTGGTGTACAGTAACTCAGTAAGTGTAATGTGTTAGTGTGCTGTAAGTAGTGTGTTGGTGTACAGTAACTCAGTAAGTGTAATGCGTTAGTGTACTGTAAGTAGTGTGTGTGTGGACAGTAACTCAGTAAGTGTAATGTGTTAGTGTGCTGTAAGTAGTGTGTTGGTGTACAGTAACTCAGTAAGTGTAATGCGTTAGTGTACTGTAAGTAGTGTGTGTGTGGACAGTAACTCAGTAAGTGTAATGTGTTAGTGTGCTGTAAGTAGTGTGTTGGTGTTCTGTAACTGAAGTGCGTACAGAATCTACAGTAAGCAGGAAGTCATGGATGGCAGTGTGCTGCTGGTTCACTTTCAAATCCACAGACTAAATGAATTCTTTTTTTCTCGCTAGTCCGTCTCTCCGTCTTTTTTGACAGACAGTTGAGTAATGATTTACACTGCAAGTGGTGGAACATCTGTCAGTCTCTTCTCTGCCTCCTTCATAGGACTCTCCTCTGTCGTGCATCTTTGGGCTCGTTTACACCCAGTAAAAGCTTCCTCTCTACAGCTGTAGCATGTATTTTCATCGATGGCATCAAAAGTAGATTGTTGCTTGGGCTGTTTTACTCTGCATTGTTTATGAACAGCCGTCATACAGAATTACAGCTCTGATCACTGAAGCCATTTAAACCAGTGACGGTTTGGTTGTGGCGTTGGACAGTACGGTAACCCAAATTCTGCAGTGTTAAATAGTGCTTGCTTCACATAGCAGATAACCCTGGTACGGAGTTGTAAGTAGAGTAAATAAGCAGCTACTTAAGTGACCTGGAAGTGTCCCAAACCTTAAGGAGCTCTACCAGGTACTGATGCTCAGCACTGCCTCTAAGTATAAGATCAATTCCACTATTTTATCCCTGAACTCGAGGGCCCCGCCTCCTTCCCTTAATGCTCCTCTCGAAGCTACGATCGATACCGTCCGCCTGTTTGTGTCCATTCATGTTTACCTCTGAGTCAGACTCTTTTTCTTCTTCGTTTAGCCTAAGGTCATTATTTAATTTCCCCATTTGAATCAAAAAGGTTTTTAATCATGAAGATTTCTGGCATCATTAAGTTCCCATTTCTAGTTCTGAAAGGCTTTCATGCCAAAGCTTTCTCCAGTCAGAAAGAGCTTTCACAGAAGTTATTTTGTGCCCTGAAGCCACTGTGACTTTTAAAGCACAGAATAAAGTAAAGACTGCAGTTTCACAAATGATGTTACAATAGGACAGAATATTTAGCATAGGAATAGTGCCAGGCTTTCTGTACTTGTTCAGGCCCCAGTTCTCACGTGTTTGCATTGAAAAGCTTATGTTAAGCCAAGTGCATTAAAAATATGGAAATTTTATTTGTAAAAAAGGACCTTGGGGCAGAAAAGGTTGAAGACCCCTTATATACACTCACTGTCAATAAAAGAGGTGCACCCAGAAGGAAGGATTGCAGTGCTATTGGGAAGGAAGATAAAGGTTACCAGGAACAATAAATGATAAATTTAGACTGATATGATCCATATTTATTGAGCTACACATACAGAAGTATGTGCTAAATTTCCTTCGGGATCAATGAAGTATCTATCTATCTATCTATCTATCTATCTATCTATCTATGTCTCTCAGTTTGGCATTGAGTCACCATGTTTGCTAATACAAGCCAGATATCTCAGCATGGCGCTGTAGAGGGTCCTAATGGTGTCCTCTGATAATCCATCCCATGCAGCTCGAACATTCTCACACAGTTCCTGCAGATGGTGCGGTAGGAGTGGAGGTGGAGTAACACCAGGCCTTCTGGATGTGTGACAAGTGAAAACAAGCAGTTAGATTTGGCGCTGACCACGCTGCCTCCACACACAGATTCGTTGGTAGTCTCCGCTAAGACAGAAGCGGGACTCATTACTGAAGATGACCCGCTGCTAGTTTGAGTCACTCCATGGCAATCTGGCACAACACCATTGTGGTCTTTGACGATGTTGACGCGGTGTTAAGGTAGTCGCCACAACGGCCTGCATGCACCCGTCTGCCAATAGTGCTGTAACCAGTAACAGAATGACGGTGCTTGCTGAGCATCCACAATCGTGGCTGTTGGGTCAGTCAGGTACAGAGATAAGACCCGTCCCTGCCTACATCACATTCATCTTGAGTCATTTTTACAGTGTCAAACCTACCCACCAAGTTTCATTCCTGTCAGGTGATTTCATCATGCTAAGCTTTCTAAATTTCCAGCCGAGGCTCACAAAAGACATAGCTGTGTCGGTTTTCACCCTGCTATCAGGAAACTGCCTATTTGAATCCTGACAATACCTGCAGTCCAAGAGAGCAGCACTGGCCCTGCTTAATTTGCTACAGTGGACTGCGTAGCTTTGTGCCATCTCGTTTAATGTGGCTATTCTGGTTCTGAACTTATCCAGCTCCAGAAAACGAAATGGGATACATGGAAACTGGGATATGTGTCATGATAAGCGTTCTCCATATCGCCAAGCCTTATTGCTCGCTATCCATAATGGCCTTGCTTTGAAGGCGCATATTGTTGCTGAACCAGTACTCCTGCTGGGAGAATGTGGCTCTCAGCCTGGCTGCGGAGCAAGAGAGAGTGTCGACATCAAACTGTTTCGGTCTCCGGCGTGTGCTAATCCCTTTAGTTCTGCAAGGACAGTTGATCCCTCGCCTTCCCCGGCCGCCTGGCTCCCTCTGATCACAGATTATAAAACACAACACCTCGTAATCCCACTCATTTTTCTCAGCGGTCTCTGGCCAAAGCGCACCATTCCCAGGTCAGCTCCGACATGTGTGCCCTACAGCCTTGCTGGGTATTGTTTCTGAACATCCACTGTCCTACATGCTTTTCCATGTTCTCCTCTTTTCACTGGATCGCTGTAATCTGCACAGGTTCAGCAGTTTGCTAGCTAGCTCTGGTCACATCTACAGCATGCAGATAGCTGAGGTTATGGAAGTCCACATCATGTACGGGGTCATTCTACCCTTAACTGGTCTGCATGTAGTTGCTGATCTGAGACCTGTCTGAACAAACCTACCTGTGAGCATCAACCACCATCTCATCTTATCACGGTCACAGTACAGTGTCGTGACAGCGTCCTGTAATGCTGATGTATGTAGCATCTCTCCAGACGGATATGAAGATGATTCGGATAAACTAAGCCGCTGTAGCTGGTCCGAGCTGCATCTGATCTCTCTCTCTCTCTCTCTCTCTCTCTCTCTCTCTCTCTCTCTCTCTCTCTCTCTCTCTCTCTCTCTCTCTCTCTCTCTCTGTTCCTGGCCTCTGTGCTCCTGTGGGCGGAATGTCATAGGCTGTCATCATTAATCTCCCTGCAGAAGGTGAACAGAACAGCCTTTGATTCAGTAGCCAGAGAGAGAGAGAGAGAGGGAGAGAGAGAATGGAGATGAATTTTATGTTTTTAACCTTCCATGTCAACAGTCTTAATGCAGGACATTTGTCTACATTGGACCAAGATCAACTTTCACTGTATTTCAACAGAGATATAACTCACATAGCCTGCTTAATGCGTTTGCAGTGTATGATAAATTGAGTGCAGTAGGGCAAAATGTAAGCCTTTAAAGGGCCCATATGCGATATTTCCTCTGAATATTTTCCCCCGATAAACATAATACGTTTACCTGGTTTTATGTACTGATGCTTCACCTTCCCCTTCACCTATACCGTTACATCTAAATGGGCTGTATGTGTTACTGTGCCTTTAATACAGATGTACAGGGGTTGGACAATGAAACTGAAACACCTGTCATTTTAGTGTGGGAGGTCTCATGGCTAAATTGGACCAGCCTGGTGGCCGATCTTCATTAATTGCACATTGCACCAGTAAGAGCAGAGTGTGAAGGTTCAGTTAGCAGGTAAGAGCACAGTTCTGCTCAAAATACTGCAATGCACACAACATTATGGGACATACCAGAGTTCAAAAGAGGACAAACTGTTGGGGCACGTCTTGCTGGCGCATCTGTGACCAAGACAGCAAGTCTTTGTGATGTATGAAGAGCCACGGTATCCAGGGTAATGTCAGCATACCACCAAGAAGGACGAACCTCCACCAGCATCACTTAGTGACCTGGCTACTATCCTGCAAGCAGAATGGCTTAAACTCCCTCTGACCACTGTGCAGGACGCAGTATATGTCATTCCCAAGACCAACTGACGCTGTATTGGCCGCAAAAGGAGGCCCTACACCATACTAATAAATGACTGTGGTCTAAAACCAGGTGTTTCAGTTTCATTGTCCAACCCCTGTACAGCTGTATACAGATACATATTTGAACCCATTTCAGCAGGGGCAGTCATGCACTGGAGGTTAGGGAACCAGCCTTATGACCGGAGGCTCACTGGTTTGATTCCCTTAACCAACGGTACATGACTGAAGTGCCCTTGAGCAAGCCACCTAACCCCTGACTGATTTTACTAGTGGTGTCCACATAATGCAGCGAACTGTTTTGCTCTGGCTGACTATAATATGGGCCCTTTAAAGTCAGGAAGAGACTCCTACAGTAACGCTGGATGTGGAAGGGAAGTACATGGGCCCAGATGGCAGATCTAGTGAAATGTTACATAAGCACCTCGTCGAGCCCCGGGCTTGTGGAATCTAGAGGGACCCCAAATAACCTCATAGTAGTTCAGAAGCATCATAAAACATCTGAAAGCGGTTGCTGGCGGCGAGTCATGGACGTGAAAGGGACTTATTCACAATGCGCTCACTGTAACAAAAGTTTGGGAGCTGTTGTTCTGTGGAGGGAAATGTTTTGCGCACTGCCCGTGTATGTGTGTGTGCGTGTGTGTGTGGACCGGGCCTCCTCCTATCGCTTGCCTGGGCGGCGGCGGTATCGCCTTTGTCTTCTTGTCTTCGTGCACCGTCAGTTACCATGGCAACATGAGTCTGCATTCCTTCTCACCTGCTGTTTTTATCAATTCACACACTGGGTGCTTTCTCTCTGTCTCTCTCTCTCTCTCTCTCTTTCTCTAGCTCTCTCTCCTCTCTTGCATGTTGTTCCTATCTTGCCTGGTCGGACTTCTATCGTCCCATTCCGCTGCCGTTTGTTAGAACCAATAATCATGACGACCATCTAACTTGCACATCCGGGAGCTGAGACCATGTGATGCAGAGGCAAACCTACTTCAGCCTAGGGATGTGTGTTATGCTGAGGGTATTATGATCTCTGCTATTATGAGCCACTCGTCCTTCTGGGTTGGTGGTGGTGCTGGAGTTGATCCCAGGAAGATAGGAAACACCCCAGACAGGCCGCCAGTCCATTGCTGGCATGGTATAAGCTCCCTCCTGCAGATGGCACTGCATAAGGTAGATGGTGTTATACATACCTGTGTGGTGTGAGTGACGGGAGCCATAGATTGAGAGGTGATACAATGTGGATATCTCGTTCCATGTGTGGTAAATGGCTCCAGAGCAGATGTTAATGATTGGCTAAAAGGAGGGGCTGCATTTGGGCGTGGCCAAAAACCATAGTGTGAAGGAAGTAGCTGAATCTGCAGGTGTATGGAAGCGTATGGTCATATGGGTCTACCAGCAGTGGCTAAAATCCCAGTCTACAGGAAACTCTCCTCAGGATTGTGTCGGGGGCGCCTCCACCAAATCTGGCCCAGTTGTGAAACCTTTGATGCAAGAGTGACACTGATGACTTGCCCGGTCCATGCCAAATCAAATCATCAGCTGTTGTTTGCCCATTGAGCTTTTACCACATGTAGCTTATAATGCACATAAAGGTAATGTGTATACTATAGTGCCCCCTTGTGGAGGAATTTGAGATACAAGTGAGTGCTTTCCAAATAAGTCCACATGTCTACATTTTAAAGTGTGGTGATGATTGTATTACTGCAGTAACCCTCGGTACAGTGCTAATATCCCCAACTTTTACATCATGTTGAGGTTCTTTTAAACAGCTCTCTCCCTGAATAGTTTTTTAGAGGACCGAGAGGAGCGTACTGCATCCTTTAGCAGGCCCTACTGATCCTTAAGAGTCATCGACACATCCCATTACCATTTCCTGAGCTGTCTTAACATGTACTCTCTGATCTCAGACTATGTTCAATCACGTTTAAACTGCAATCGCGGGGCACTAATTGTCCGTCTGTCATTCGGCTCTTTAAAGGGTCTGAGTTGGCGTCTTTAGTTTTCCGCCAGCTGTTGGAGAGATAGAGTAGAGGGTTCACTTTACCTCTGAATGATCACAAATGACCTCGGAGTGCTTCAGATGGTGCCTCTGGCCATCTGTGCCATCCCCACATGGAGAATCCTGCTGGTGAAGATTGGCGTGAGCTTGCGCTGGAGCTTTTAGTGGACTGAGGCTGCACTGATTACTCTTTAATACACCATAATCAAGAGAATGTGACATAATGGCTATATAAATGTGAGGTGGGATGGGTGTGCATGTGTTCATCTTACTCACAGCACTTAATACTCACACACAGTGTACAACGTTTTATCAGGATGTAGGGCTGTATATTAGCTGTAGTATGTGTCAATATGTATCAGTTGTGTATTGATAATTGATATAATATATATATGGTAGTTGGTGGCTTGTATCTCATAGTAGAAATAGAGTCTCAGAAACTTTATTTATAGACAGAAAAGGTCTCTATGGTGATTTTTTGTCTTTCATGGCTCCAGAGCAGATGTTAATGATTGGCTGATGCAGATGTTAATGAATGACTGCATTTGGGCGTGGCCAAAGACCATAGTCTGAAGGAAGTAGCTGTATCTGCAGGTGCATGGAAGCGTACGGTCATACGGGTCTACCAGTGGTGGCTAAAATCCCAGTCTTCAGGAAACTCCTCAGAATTGTGCCAGGGAAGGCATCCACCCAAATCTGGCCCACCTGCAATCTTTTGATGCAGGAGTTTCTGAAAACTGTGTGTTTTCTGGATGTGGCCTACATCCAGAAACGTATCCAGTCCATGCCAAATCCAGTCCCAGCTCTTGTTTGTGCTTGTGGAGGTATAACATGCTATTAGGTTCGTTTCAGTCAAAAAAATAAAAAATAAACAATCGGGACTTTTTTTGTCCGGTGAATTTTAATATACAGGCAATTTCACACCTTAACTATTTAATGTCTGGCATGTTGGGTCAGCAAACATGGCTGCCTGTTTCCATATTGAGAGACACTACATCTGTATGTGTAGTTCAGTAAATATTACCCATGTCAGTCTAAATTTATCATCATATATTGTTCCTGGTATCCTTTATCTTCCTTCCCAACAGTACTGTAATCCGACACTTCCTTCTGGGTGCAGCTATTCCTTTGATAATACATGTATATTGGAGGCCCCCACCTACTTTGCTGGGATCTTTGTCCCACTGGTTCTCTTTTGAGGGTCTCTTTAACAGAAATGAGTAAAAGCACCATAAGTGACTACGTTTAATGACAATATATCTGTATATCTTTGTAAACCTGCAACACTAGAATTAATACAAATACCGTCAATATCCAAAATGTTAATTTGTTGGATGTTTGTTTGTTGTGTTCTCCTCAAAGAGGTTCTAATTGCAGTTAGAATCTTATACCTGGTCTGCCTAATCAATACTTCTTTCAGATGTTAAGTGTTAAAGATGGAATTTCACAAATCCATGGTACAGGGAATCAAACAAAAATACAACAAGGAATAATGCTACCCGTTCAGTTTCATACAGATGACACATGTAGAGTTATTCAATTTAGTTCATCTTCACACATCACCCATACATCTTTAATGGACATATACACATGCTCATACACAGGCTTATTAGATTCAGCATGCACGGCGCAGTAAACACCCCCTTACATAATAACACGTAAAGTACATTACATACACACTCGTTCACACGTGCATATGTACATACAGACTCGTATATGGCTCAGTGGTGACAGATATGGCATATGATCTGTGGCTCTGCTGACCTCCTGGCTATTTTTTCCCCTGTGACAGCGAGTGTGTGTTTGTGTTGTGCTACATGTAGCTCTACCTGAGATCTCTCAGACACACAGAAGCACGGAGCCCAGCCCTGGGGCACAGATCCTGCTCACTGGGGATTGTGGGTAGAACTTCTCTGAACGCTCTATTTCTTCAGCCTTGTTTTGTAGATCTATCCAGCACGTGTAGAAACCCAGAACATGAGCAATAATGAGACCTCATACATAGTACTCATACATGAGCATCTTTGGACATTTTCTACCTTAGGGGATCGGTAAACCTACATTGATAACAACTGTTGATAGCTCAGATGCATACTGTTGTCAAAGACTCCAATCAGTCTAATCAGATCAGCTCAATTTAGGGTCTAGGCTACTAAGCTATGTTCTTGTAGCTAATTGAAACTATGTCAGTTGAAACTACAGCACATTGGCCAAATTATCAGCTTATATGGCGCAAAAACTGCAATCACACAAACACAATATAAATACACAGAAGCTTCATCAAAACCAACAGTGCACACTAAACTCTATATCAAATAAATGTAAACATCAAATAAACAAACATTATTCACTACTATAAAGTGTTATTAACAAACATCAAACAAAAACCACTCAACCCCACCATCTAAAGGAGTTATTAACAAACATCAGACAAACACCACTCAACCCCGCCATCTAAAGGAGTTATTAACAAACATTAAACAAACACCACTCAACCCCACCATCTAAAGGAGTTATTAACAAACATTAAACAAACACTACTCAACCCCGCCATCTAAAGGAGTTATTAACAAACATTAAACAAACACCACTCAACCCCACCATCTAAAGGAGTTATTAACAAACATTAAACAAACACTACTCAACCCCACCATCTAAAGGAGTTATTAACAAACATTAAACAAACACCACTCAACCCCACCATCTAAAGGAGTTATTAACAAACATTAAACAAACACCACTCAACCCCACCATCTAAAGGAGTTATTAACAAACATTAAACAAACACCACTCAATCCCGCCATCTAAAGGAGTTATTAACAAACATCAAACAAACACCAGTCAACCCTGCCATCTAAAGGAGTTATTAACAAACATTAAACAAACACCACTCAATCCCGCCATCTAAAGGAGTTATTAACAAACATCAAATACACAAGCACCACTCAACCCCGCCATCTAAAGGAGTTATTAACAAACATCAAACAAACACCACTCAACCCCGCCATCTAAAGGAGTTATTAACAAACATCAAATACACAAACACCACTCAACACCACTCAACCCTGCCATCTAAAGGAGTTATTAACAAACATCAAACAAACACCACTCAACCCCGCCATCTAAAGGAGTTATTAACAAACATCAAACAAACGCCACTCAGCCCCGCCATCTAAAGGAGTTATTAACAAACATCAAACAAACGCCACTCAACCCTGGCATCTAAAGGAGTTATTAACAAACATCAAACAAACACCACTCAACCCCGCCATCTAAAGGAGTTATTAACAAACATCAAATACACAAACACCACTCAACCCTGCCATCTAAAGGAGTTATTAACAAACATCAGTCAAACAAACACCTCTCAACACCACTCAACCCGGCATGCTTCTACACAAGAGTCATTAACAAACAAACATTAGACAAACAGACTAAAGGAAACAAACATCAAACAAACACCACTCAACCCGGCCATCTAAAGAGATATTACCAAACATCAGACAAACACCACTCAACCCCGGCATCTAAAGGAGATATTGACAAACATCAAATACTCAAACACCACTCAACACCACTCAACCTCGCCATCTAAAGGTGTTAACAAACATCAAATACACAAACACCACTCAACACCACTCAACCCCGCCATCTAAAGTAGTTATTATCAAACATCAAATACACAAACACCACTCAACCCCGCCATCTAAAGGAGTTATTAACAAACATCAAATACACAAACACTACTCAACCCTGCCATTTAAAGAAGTTATTAACAAACTTCAAATACACAAACACCGCTCAACACCACTCAACCCCGCCCTCTAAAGGAGTTAATAGCAAACATCAAATACACAAACACCACTCAACACCACTCAACCCCGCCATCTAAAGGAGCTAACATCAAATAAACAAACACAACTCAACACCACTCAACTCCGCCATCTAAAGGAGTTAGTAACAAACATCAAATACACAAACACCACTCACTGATGCCCTTTAAAGGTGCTCTATACAAATGTCAGCTATATAAGTGCCACTCACTGATGCCCTCTAAAGGAGGTTTACAAATATCCAGTAAACAAACACCACTTAACTCCGCCCTCTAAAAGCTTTATCAAGAAACATCAAATAAGCCACCGTCACTCGCTGATGCCCTCTGAAGCCGATATTAACAAACATCACTAACAAACCAGCACTGCTCAGGAAGCACTGCTCCCTGCTACAGGCGTGATGATGAAATTAGAAGCTTTGATGCTCAGTAGATGCAGTAGGTGCTCAACCCAGCACCCATTTCCTTTCTATGAACATGTTAATTAGGAAGCTCATGATATTCAGTCTTGAAATGATTCTGCAAAACCTCAAATCTAGCACTGTGACACGATCTACAACACTCAATACAGCAGCGTTTAACATTTCGCCCCGCTCCCCACAGAGAGGCTCTTCATTCTCTCCAAAAAACATTTTCTTATGAGACACCTGGGTCTGTCTGATCGATCTGTCAGCAGTGCTCTAACACCCGCTTTATGTGTGTGCCTGTGTGTGTTTGACTACAAAGGAGAGACGGGTGGCGGTGGAGGGGGTCTACTCTCAGTGTGCAGTATGAGCTGAATATGAATGTTTGAATGGCTGAATGAAGTATACATGGTAGAGACTGGGGCTGCAGCAGTGAAGCAGTGATGTCCAGTAGCCTCACTGCCTTGGCAGCGTTAAATACTGAGAGAGAGAGGGTGAGAGAGGAGAAGAGAAGGAGAGAGACAGAGTGAGAGGGAGAGGGAGGCTGGGCCGCATGGTTGCCAGATCTCTGTAACGACAGTAAACGTCACTGCTCTAAGTAGGTCATGCTGCAGGCTCCATGGTGAGGCAGCGTGGTATGGGAGAAGATTGCGCTTGGTGTGTGTGTGTGGGTGTGTGTGTGTGTGTGTGTGTCTTTGCTTTTCCAATCAGTAATTGGCTATGTATGGTAACAGAGAATAGAATAGAATAGAATAGAACAGAATAGAATTGCCTCTATCCCATATTAGTCTTAACAGGCCCGGATCATCCATGGTCCATAGTGCCCAGGCCACTAGAGGGCCCCTATAAGCAATGTCAAAATGTAAAGCAGCATTATGTAAGGACTGGTATTTTGGTGGTCCTGCAGAGTCTAACTCACAAGGCAATTGAGCCCCCAGCTGTACCCATGCATTTGTTGGCTTTGTATGCACATGCGTCACGCTTGCATACGGACCCTGCAAGTGGCACTCACAATTTCAGCCATTTCTCTGCGTAAATGAGGAAGACAGTATCGAGCCATGAGAGCAGGAACCATGTGACCTTACAGGGTTCAGTAATATTACTTGCATTTAATCCAGGCTTGTTTGGTATGTGGTGCACCTAACTTGCCATAGAGCTCATTTATTTTTTTTGCATGCACACCTGAACTTGAACTGGGATTCGAGGACTTCTGCTATGGGAAAACTTCCAAACTCCATGAGACAGGGATGACACAGATAAGGTTACAGCCTACATTCCAGCCTTCCATTAATAACATTGGCAGGGTTAAGCACTTCATCGTTGGATTTCCCTTGTTTTCCCTTTAGCCGTGTGTCTTGTCTATCCAGTCTCTTGTTCGGTCACTCTTTCTTTTACTCTTCCTCAGACGTTCTTCTTCAGCCTTTACAACAGCATCCATTCTGGGAATGCCATGTTAGCTTCTGTTGGCCTGAGCCGGCTCTTTAGGGGTTCAGATTTGAGTCAAGCTTCTTTGTGAGAATGTACTGGCCTGTAAACATCTCATTGGAGTACAAATATCACAATATATGCATCACTGTCATATCAAAACCTTGTAACCTTGTAAAATACGTACCACCTTTAACATTATGTGAACATTTTCAGATGAAGGGATCAACAGAAACGGTCTGGAATGACTCTTGTAGCATTAACGCACCATCCGTACCGTAATAGGAATGTGCATTACAGTGAGCTAAACTTCCATGAGTGACAAAATTAGGCTGACTACTTTACGTTTTGGTGTCCCAGTGATGCACAAGCGATGCCCAAATAAAGGTGTTCCAGTGACCCTACTGCTACATTAATCGCAGACCCGCAGGCGTAAGCTCTGTTTGTTAACTGACCCTGATACGTCTGCCAGGTTTAATCCCGGTTCAATGGAAAATGCTCCATGAACGCCGCCACATCGGGGCCTCTGCTGCTTTAGCCAGTGCGATGTTTCGCTTCCACCTCCACCGACAGAAAATCCGAGCCTGGATTTTGACTGAGAGCACAGAGCCAGAGCAATGCTACAGAGAACAAGCGAGGGAGACGGAGAGTTTCAAAGTATCAGTGTTTTGTTTTCCAGATCTCTGCTTTCTGCATTATTAAACATCAGTGGCTCAGAAATTGGGATTCTGGATGTGGGACCGTGTTACGCAATCATGCACATTCTCAGATGATGATTCGCTCCTTGTTCTTACCGGCGGTTAGCCTACATGCTATTTTTACCCGCTGTTTTTCTATGCAAAGACGTTTAGTTAGCAGTATGGGGAAGATTATGAAATAGATTCATGGTTACACAATAGCTTGCAAGGCTTGGCGGAGCGAGATGTGGTCGTGGTGCTCCCATGATTCTCCCATCCGCACGTCTCTGCATTTTAATTTGTTTACTGCAAACATCTGAGAAGGTCTCGTATGCAGGAACGCAGCAAAGCGAGAGACGAGATGGAATTACAGCCTTTTGGAAGGAAATAAAAAAGTATTAATCTTCATGAATCTCTGAGTGTTTGGATGTACAATCTGCACTGAATGACTGTAGCAGGGAGACTATTAGCCTCTCTGAAGGACACATCATGGATTAGCCTGAACCGTATTGAAACGTGAAATTGGCTGGATGGCTAATGAATCAGAAGCATTGAAATGGATATGTGGATAGTTGCGTGTTATGTAACATGGTGGATGCGGTTTTTGTCCCCGTGAGGAGGAGATTCTTTGCGGAATTATTGATGGGAACTTAATGCATAATTAAGTCGTGGCTTATAACGTCTTCTTAACCCTTAGAAGCTGAGAGCTATTACTGTCGTCCTGCTAAATGTAATTATGCTAATATGTGATTAATTGCGTAGATGTGTTGGGAAAATCGTTTGCTGGTACATTGTCAACTGTCAAGCAGCAATCACTTTTCATCAAATTCAAGGCATGATAAAACAGCTCTTCTACTTACAAACACACATGTGCTGTCACGGCAAAGTTGTAAATCTGAACTTTCCACAGGACTTCCCAGCATGCCTCTTTGAGCCATCCGTGAGAAATCATTCATATCCGTTTAAAACATGAACAAATGTGTATGGGCTCAGTAAAACATAAAGACTGTTACTAGAGATAGAAGTATTGGCATGATTTGAATTACAGTTCTCTAACTTAGCCGATCATGAGAGCTCAACAGTGAAGCATATGAGCCATGGTTTGTGAGTTATGGATTGCTGCAGCTCTGGACGAGGCCCTTTGGCCAAAGGACTCTGCTGTTTCTTCTTCAAACTCGTGTTGGAAATATTAACCTTTTGGCTATGGAACTCAAACTGCAGGCCCCACATGTACAGACAGAAAACATGGCAGCAGCATGGCAGTTGGTTGATACAGCCAAAGCTACGTATGGTAAGAGTGAAAAGGTGCGGTGCAGTAGCCAGACAAGGAAAAAGGCACTGGTCCTGGGACTCTCTAAGGATACATGTCCAGGACGTGCGGGGTAGACATGGTGTTTATTGGCCCAAGCAACCACACATCTCACCATTACTGTCCGGAGTAACTTAGAAGCTGCATCAGACGGGAGGCTAGGCTACAACTAGCTCCTTCGTCCCACGCAGAGAGCTACAGCTCAGCGCGCATGCGCAATAGTCACGTAATCAACCGGAAAACATTCACGTATAAACTGGGAAAAACTGTGAGTATTGGAGAACAGAGGAACCCACAAAGTGACTGATACCACTTTCACTTGTGTGAAAGGTTTGTTTCACCTGTATGGTCGACGTACAATCGGATAGTCCATATTTTATTGAGGAGCCACGACAGAAAAATTCTACCATGGCAACGGGAAAACAGCCCTGCAGTCAACCAAGAGCTCAGGCAAGGGTGCAGTTGCAGAGTTGCAGTCAACCATAGTGGTCGACACCAGGTCGAGGTGGCTTTGGGAGCCATGATCTGCCAATAACCTCATTGTTGTGTTCTAGATAAGTGGTATTAAACAGAGTACAGGCCTTTCACTACTTTAAAGAAACAGTAGACTGATAAAGCTCTCTTCTGATAACTGTATCACTATATCATTGATATCGGGTGCGGGAAAAAAAAAATTTCTCTAGTGCAGTCTAGCAATCTATCCCTTCTCTCAGCTGATACTGGTTATCAGCCATTCATACTGAAAGTCAATTGTTATAGGCAGCTAAAGCACAGATCAGTTCATCCCTAACTAAAGGGGCATGGTAATCGCACCTCATAAAAGTACAAGCAGGGAAAATTTCTTAAAGCACAATATAGGCAAATAGCTCAGTAGTGGCCAGCATAAATTTAGAACTTGTACTCTGATAGAAGCGATATGAAATAACAAAACTACGTCTCGCTTTAAACAAGTGTCATCTTAGTTCCAATAATCTATCTGGTCTGACAGGAAACGGACCTCATTCCCATGTTAGACGTTTGGCCTAAATGAAGCCAGTGGTGTTGTTGTCATTGAACAGCATTGGGGCTATAGCTCAGTACGGGGAGCTGTCCACAGCAGTGGTGCTGAAATTCTTCCTCCATCCATTACAGTATGTCTCCTTAAGGAACCCCTGGCTCAGAGCAGTGATGACTCTGGAGGAAATATGATTTAGCCAAATACAAAAAAAGCAAGATTAGATGAAGAGGAAAGCAATCATGCGAAGGTTCTTCCAACGCTCAACACCACGGTCACACCTACGTACGTTGAGAGTAGGAGGAGAGGTCAGAGCAGATCTTTCGACCTTGCGAAGCTCATAAAACTACACTGTGAAGGATTTACTGAAAGTGAAGTTCTGAAAGGCTGTTTTTCCCCCTCCAAACTCTTGTTAAGAGAATAGGTCTTGGTCTTGAACTGTAAGCTGAGTTCACCCGGATCTCATTTCGTATTGTGAACAGGCGTTAACATAAAAACAGTTACATCAGCACCTTAACTGGCATGGTCGATCAATAATTTGGACCAAGAAGGAAGAGAGAGAGCAGGAGGAACTGTGTATCTGCTGAAATGTCTTTTTAGGGATGTGAACGAGTGAACAGATTGACGGCGAGGGCTTTCAGTGGCCCTCAGCGGAGCAGCAAAACAACTGAATAATCTAGGACCCTTATGTTGCAGTGCACCGTACCTAATGCATTTCTGGGCAATTCAGAGGCGTTCCCCCTTTGGTTCCCCCATGGGTCATGCTGTGCCGTCAACCTGAAGCCGGCAAGCTTTACAAACTGCATTTATGATTCTACATCACCTTTAAACAGGACTAGTACTAATCGTGTGCTCTGCTCAGTGCTGACGTGCTTTTCCTGCCAGAGCCAGAACATGAGAAGGCATTTTTGTGACTTCACAAAAGTGAGTTCACTGAGTTCACTGATTTGCACCATTGCACTCACTGCACTGGGCTGTACTTTATGCCTGTATGCAATATTCATATCTGCACAGTCTATTACTGCACTATTCATATCTGCACAGTACTCTACATACTGTATATATATATATATATATACTCACTGTCACGTATCTTTATTCTATATATATATATACAATGGTAGTATGCAGAATAAAGATACATGACAGTGAGTATATATATATATATACTCACTGTCACGTATCTTTATTCTATATATATATGCATATGTGCTGAGACAGTACATACAAACTGCATTGTATTCTCTCCACTTACTCTGTATATATACATATATATTATATATATACGTTAAAATACGTACGCTAATATAAATAATATATATATATATATGTTTATATGTATATATATATATATATATATATATATATATATGTATATTATATTTATATTAGCGTACGTATTTTTCTACCACTCCACAGTCCATAATTGTCCATATTGTAAAACCTGTACATATTGTAAATATGTAAAGTACATATGTAAATTATACTGTATGTAACTGCATTTCATTGGCTCTGTACCTGGACTCTGTACAATGACAAAGTTTAATCTAATATAATCAAATTTAATACTGTTCCAAATAACCTATATTACCTCACAGTCTCACACACATGTGAAAATCAGCAACATCCATGGGTTTTATATAAGTGAGAATATTGGCTCATAAGCTCATGATGAATGGACCGACAGACATGGTTCAAAAATGCTCTGATAAAAGTCTGGTTCCATTGACTTACATTAGAGTTACATGAGGTCTTTGTGCTCTCCTGTAAAACTGCCATTTTGGAGATACATGCTTTTCATTGGAGAGCGATGGTATGCTAGAGGTATTTGAATGAGTCGTCCAACACTGCATATCATTTAAGGCAGTATTTCTCAGCCCTGGTCCTGGAGTCCCACTGTGTTGTACTTCCAACACACCTAATCCACTTATAGCATTAAAATGTACAGAGCAGTGGATCTCCAGTATCAGGGTTCAGAAGCACCTATTCAAAGGGCCCTATAGTAAATATTTTTTAAAAATATGTCTAAAATAGAATGTAAACACTTTTATAGTTTCAAAAGCTACTGTTCAGACCCCAGGCCTTATATATGGCAACTAAAGTGTATAAGTTTGATATTTAGATTTTTTGCAATGTCACAAAATCCGACACATTTACACACAGTACTCAGACGTGTTCAGGTTTAGCTCTACACACTCACACTAAAGTTATAAAGAGTGTTTCAGCCCAAGCTGCTTTTTGAAAGGGACACAATGCATGGCATCCAATAAGAACAGAGCTCATTTGCACTCATTCAGTTCTAAAGTGTAGTGTAGTCTTAATTCTAAGGACTTGTGAAAATGAGTTAGAGCTGCTGTTGGTACTGGAAACAGTACAGATATTGGAAATGGACCATACATGGTGGCTGAAATATATAAGCCTTGGTATTTGTTGTGTCCTGACATATTTTCTCTGGACACGTTCTTTGTTCCATGGCTATGACTGGGGGGGTTGAGTAACACTGGGTTTGTATATTTGGTTGGGTCTCAGGCTGAGAGCAACAGGGTTATTTTCCTGTACTGCTCTGATTCATGCCATGTCTTTATTGTCATAGACACAATGCCACGCTGCAGCGTGTCTCCCGTTCCCGTCTCTTGCCTAGCGCATCGGGCATTAACTTGTTCCAGCTGGAGAGTCAGGGCCGTACGTCAGAACCGCCCTGAAACGCGAACGCACGCAGCCATGGCAGAGTGAACAAATCTTTCCTCGAGTGTGGAACATGACAGTGGAATGGAGCGAGAGAGAGTGTGTATGTGTGTTTGAGTATGTTTGCCTCTGATAGGCACGCTGCAGTGCATCATGGTCACACATCCTCTGTAGACACCATCCATCAATGTCACACACTCACACACACACAGAAGAAGAACACCACACCCCGGCTGTACCGAATCCTCCACATCCTGTAAAAGCAATATTCACTCACCTGTCACCTTGGAGTCTGATTCATCTGCAAGCTTGCCTCCTAATGTCATGCCCTGCACGATCACACAGGTTCCTCTGCTCGCCTGCTGACCAGGCCTCATTCAGGTGGGCCCCTCTCAGTACTATAGTACTATGCAAGTTAGAAATGACCCAAAGTAATTACACAGAAGCCTCAACCACTATCATCGTTTTTATTTATTGTGTCCACACGTCACACAAGCTTCTGTTCTCATCAGGAGAGTCGCCGTCAGCTTTTCAAATCTACCGAAAAAACTTAAAATTATTTTTATAAAAAACCTACAGCCTGAAACACCACTTTAATATTCCAGCCCTTTTCTCAGTTGCAAGATGACATCATCTCGTAACACAGTCCTTACTGCCTGCTTACCGTCAAGCTTAACATTCCCTCACACAATGCACAGAGCGCTAAACCAGTAAAAATGAACCGCCCTGTCCTGCTCCAGTCTAGCTCGCGACAGTGGATCAGGTCTGCTAACTTTCAGAATAGGGCTCTGACACTGATACAGCAGAACCAACACCGTTCTAAGATCAGCCACAGGAGTCTGAGGGCACAGGAGCTCCCCGTTTTATAAATAATGTGTTTTTGGAAAGTTTAATGATGTAAGTCCTTTGTAGTAGACCCCAAACATAAAAATATGAACACTGAAAATGCACATAATTAATACCCTTAAAAAAACAAAAAGTGAGTTATGGATAACATTACTAATATTTTCTTTCACCATAATAAACATGAAGTACATGAAACAGCACTGTTTTATCAATATTCGATCAATAATAGACAGGCAGGCAGGCAGGCAGGCAGGCAGGCAGGCGGACGGACGGACAGATGGATGGATGGATAGATAGATGAATAGATGAGGAAACTTAAATGGCCTTTTTGTGCTGGTCAGGAGACGGACAGCTCCTCTTGTGAATGTTGGTAAAAATGAGTGTGACCTATAGAAGCAAGTTAGCGTAGCAAAATGGTAGCATGCTAATTCACCCCTCACTGTTAGCACGGTCGGCCTTTTTCAAGGGTCCCCTTTATCTGCTGGTGCCTCTCGATAAGATAAGCTGTTCCCCCAGTTCCCACAGCACTGATCCTCTCGATTTCTGCTCAGAATGTGCGCCACGCATCTCGGCGCCTACAGTTCCAGTTCCCTTTTTGGGATTCAGTCCCCTTTCCGGTTTCTCTGCAGCTCCACTGAGGGTCTGAGCTACGCTAGTTTCTTTAGCGAGGTTCCTCTGAACTGCTCTTGCGCATTTCGCTTCCCCAACGTGAAGCCTTTGAACCTCCTGCTTTTATTTATTTATTTATTTATATGGTTCATTAAATTCACACTGTTTAATTAGTGTTTTATTAGAGCCCGTTTCTTCTAAGTGGCAGCGGAGCTTTGAAGATCATGCGGTCTTCATCAAAAGGAAGGACTGGCTGAGAGAGTGGTGGGTCGGCGACCAGTTGTCATGTCAGGTTTTGTCTCTTTTTAATAAACATGCTTTTGACTTTAGTTCCGTTGCAGCTGTTCGTGAAGCCATTGTCAGTGCTTGTTTTGATCTATTTTGAAAGGTATCCTAGTGTAACTGAGATAAAAGTGGCTCGGCCTGTTTAGCAGGGGGGTTTTAAATAGGACCGGTGCAGATTCCTCCCAATACAAGCAGGAAATAACCTAGACTGTCATTCAGGCATCCTAGGATGGGGTGCTTTGGTATTTGGCATATTTGGAATGTGTTAGGTTTCTATTTGTGAAGCACCTTTGATGCTAAGAGACTAAATTAGAAACTGGACCTTTCACCACCAGCCAGTATTTCGTCGCTGTCCAAAGAAAAACAAGTATCTCCAAAATGGCAACTTTACAGGAGAGGCCAAAAACCTCATTAACCTTGAATGGAAGTCAATGGAACCAGACGTCTTTCCAAACAGTTTTGAGCCATTTCTGTTGGTCCATTGATCATGAGATTCTCACGCAATGTAAACAGCAACTGCTGTGTTCAAATGATGCATAAAAGTAAAAATGGACAAAAGTGGAGATACATGTTTTTCATTGGACAGCGACGATTTGTTTCTAGAACAGTGAGGTGGACCAGAGGCAGTGAGAAGACTGGTTATTGCCGTTCAGGAAGGAATAATTAAAGCTGGTGGAATTGACCGGCTGTTCATCTGGTGAGGCTGACAGTGAGTGCACTGGTAATCTTAGGAAGCCCTCACACTCGGCTGTACTCACATACACCCAGAGCAGATGTTCGTGGTGAGATAAGGAGGGGATTGGATCTGATTAGAGCAGTGGTGGATGGAGAACATTGCGAAGAGGAATGCTATTAGATCCTCCTCCACTGATCCCACATTTCCTGGAGTTAAGGCGGCATTCCGTTCCATACGATCCATAATACCTCACAGGCACACGCACACATGCGCACGGGCCCAGGAGAGTCAACAGAGAGCCTCTGCTTGGGTTTTATAGAGAAGATAGAAGATCTCTCTCGCTGTAATCATCTCAGAGCTAATATCGGCAGGAAGCTGTCAGCCCATCAAAATGCATCATGCAAATCTTTCTAGTGTATAAACCGACGATCTAAATGAGATGCACCACGATGCAGAACGTATGATGTGTGTTGTTGGACAGGGGTTGGACAATGAAACTGAAACACCTGGTTTTAGACCACAGTCATTTATTAGTATGGTGTAGGGCCTCCTTTTGCGGCCAATACAGCGTCAGTTGGTCTTGGGAATGACATATACTGCGTCCTGCACAGTGGTCAGAGGGATTTTAAGCCATTCTTCTTGCCAGGAATAGGTGGCCAGGTCACTACGTGATGCTGGTGGAGGTTCGTCCTTCTTGGTGGTATGCTGACATTACCCTGGATACCGTGGCTCTTGATACATCACAAAGACTTGCTGTCTTGGTCACAGATGCGCCAGCAAGACGTGCACCAACAGTTTGTCCTCTTTTGAACTCTGGTATGTCCCATAATGCTGTGTGCATTGCAGTATGTTGAGCAGAACTGTGCTCTTACCTGCTAACTGAACCTTCACACTCTGCTCTTACTGGTGCAATGTGCAATTAATAAGATTATTAAGATTGGCCACCAGGCTGGTCCAATTTAGCCATGAGACCTCCCACACTAAAATGACAGGTGTTTCAGTTTCATTGTCCAACCCCTGTACATGTACAGAAATATGAAATTTACTCATATACATACCCTGTCCGCTAAAACTGAGTAAAATTAAATTTGCCTGACGGCCGGATACTAAACACGTCTTTTTCATTTCAGTGTTTCTTTAAGCTTTCCACTTTTCACCATTTCATAAATGAAATAGGCTAAATCCCAGATAGCCAGCGCATGTGGCCCACATCTGGCACAGATATGGCACTGCTGGCCCACTGTTGCCACTGGCAAGCTGCTTTGAGTCCGCATTACAACACACGTTTGGCCCACCTGTCCCGAAACAGATCTGGCCCACTTGCATACTTTTGGCCAAGACATGGCCCTAATCCGGAGACATGTTTACTGCATTCGCAAAGAGCGCCTCGCTCCAAACGGGCTGCAGGTTTGTGTGCGAGGGACCCACAGAACGGAGAGATTGTTTTGTAGTGTGTGCCTTGAGAATCTGCTGTCTGTCTGCCTCGCTGAAATGCGTGGTAAAGCTAAGAGCCCAGTTCTGTTTGGCCTGAATGAATATTACAGCAGGATACTGCACCGCGTCATCAAGCCCAAGCAGTCCAGAATTGTTCGAGGAGCATTCTAGAGAATTTCAACAAGTGGTTTGGCTGGCACGTTTGCCCTACATGAGCCCAATCAAGCCATTCCACTAGCATGCCTCATTCACACTAGATTATTCACCACCACCTTGCAGTGAGGGATGCTTGGCCAGATTCGACCTCACTAACAAGAAACACCTCCACAGCCACAGGTGTGGGGTGTTGCCCAAGCCCTAAGGTAACGCCATTCAGCCTGTACTGTTCACTGTTTCGAACCTTGATGTCCCCGTGCTGCAGGTACAATAGTAGTACCAGTGAGAGTCCTTGAGCGAGACTCCCAACAGTGCCTACAAATACGCCTGTATCAAACTGTAATTTCCGGTGAATGTAAATCAGATCTTCATTATTTCCACTTGGACCTGTGCTATATGGTGTATTCAGTGTCCTGCTGTGTTTGCACTAGGTGAATGCCTGTGTTCGGGGCTAGGCTTGTGCGGTAAGTGATGTACTGAGTAAGCGTATCAGGCTTGTGTTTGTGGTGTAGAATAGCGGTTCTTGGAGAGTGACTTGAGAAGCAGTGCTGCAGTATAAGGGCAGGTAAGCCTGTACCTTGTTGGAGGACGTCCAGATTAAGTGTTTTAATGCAGACCTTGACAGCCACTAATGAATAGATTACAGACGAGGTTAAGGACACTGCTTTAAACTCTGGCTAGAGAGCACAATTAATTCCCCTAAGCTGACCGTGACCGTGAGAAGAGTCCTTCCAGAGGCTGTGTGTAGATATGTAATGTGTGTGTGTGAGCCAACCTACTATGTCACGACTAACAAAACAGTCTTTACTTAGTAAAGCTCTCCATTTATTGTAACCTGAAAAGGCAGAACCAGTTTCATTGTTGGTGGTTAAGATTGGTTAAGATTAGGGCTTGGCTTTTAATCAAGCTTAGAGAAGCTTTATCACATATAGATGCTTACAAATACATTATATATGGGATATATCATTAAACTTAAATTGTCCTTAAATTGAATGTTTTTTTAATATGTGGAACTTAATAGCTTTAGCCATAGAACCATAAGGCCCGTGTGACCGTAGGACCATATAAACTTCAAAATGAAAAGGAAATGTTTGATGTCTCCATAAAGATAATCAGACTCTAAAAGGACTGGAAGACCTGTATAATATTGATAATCAAGTCATAATAAAACTAACATCCAGAATCTGTCATATCAAAAGTGAAAAAAATTAATAAATAAATACATAATACTGTAATTGTTCGTGATTCTCCTATACCGAATGTCGTATAATGTAATACCATATTGTATATTGCTTACTGCATATGTGTTATAATGTATTTTTAAAACTAATTAAACTACACACATACGCTAGCACATATACCCACAGCAAAAGCATTGGTAAGCAGTCCGCACATACACACCACCTGTCAACATGGTGAAAAGCAATCCCTACCACTCATGCGTCAACCAATCAACATGCAGCTCACCTAGCTGACCAATCGAACCTCATTGTTTTCACAGTGACTTCACTGATAGCTGTTGTTCTGTACCATCTGTACCATCGACCCATGCAGCAGTCAGTCCAACCTCAACAATAAGCAAGGCAGTGCAGCCAGTGCTTCATTCCCATGTACCCGTGTACCTGTATACATAATACAAATATACCAATAACACAATAACTTTCCAGCCAATCTCACAAATAGAAATATATTTATTATGATTTAATGATTTAAATCTGATATAAAAGGTATTGTTGGGCATTGACAAGTTAGCAAAAAAGAACATCTTCTAAACGTTAATAAATGTATTTATAGGGGTGATATGGACA
>JAMWET010001869.1:0-130511 GCA_024036415.1 Prochilodus magdalenae
TTTGAAATGTGCCGTTTTCAAAAGTAAAGGCCCCTACATTATCCATTTCTAGTGGGCACACCTGTGGCCCCCCAATTTATGGCATACATTGATAGCTGGTCTACTGGGTCATTCATCTCACATCTCACATTTATTATGTTGCAACCACTGCTTCTTTGATTTTGGCTGTGGAATTTTGGCCCAGGTTTTGTGTTTGTGAACATGTTAAACAATTTTTGGATCCTCTTTTAATAACAATCTAGATTTAATGTAAAAAAAAAAAAATTAATAGAAGGGGCCAATAAATTCGAAATATGACAATGTGCTGATATTAACAGAGCGAGACACAGACCGTATATTAGAGCGTAAAGTAGGGGTGGAGAGGGCACTCCTGGCGTACGCCACACACACTTGCGGTACCTATGTCACTGAGGGTGGCCGTCGATGGAGACCCGTTTCTTCACGTAAGTTATATTTAGAGGGGGAAAAAAAAATGAAAGTGTAAGGTCAAGGGCTTTTATTTTGAAATGTCATGAATGTCTTGACAAAAAGATCATTCCTATAAATAATAGTCCAGATTTAGAGTAAAAACATAGCTTTGATCATTTATAAAAGCTTTTATTCGAAATGCCACATCAGAATCTCTTGATATTAACTACATGGCACAGTAGGATAATGTACTCGACTAATACGACATGAAACTTGAAAATCTTGAAAATGTCAAAAAAAAAAGTAACACATTCAGGTAGTGTCCTATCATTGACATTTTTCACTTAATTTACTCATTCGGTTATCAATCCTTTTATGTTGTGAAGTTACAGAAATATTTCATGGAATGTGAAATCCCATTCACGTCCTGTCAGCCGACTTTAAGTCAGGTGTCGGTGGCTTTTATTTGAAATCAGCTCCCCGCTCTTACCGTAATGGTCCGTAAAGGGTATTTGAGTGTGAAGTCCGGTTTAACCACACAGTATGTCAGAATAACACCTAAGAACCATGTTAACACTACTACAACGTGTTTTATTAGAAACTGGATCATCACTCCTCAGATGTTGAAGCAGTCAGGCTGAAACACGGCTGTATATATGCCGCTGAATGAAAGGAGTGTGTTTTTTGTACTGGGTTATATCCCCGGAGGGAGTGCACCGTTCCTGGAGGTACTGGCAATACCAGGTCGATGCGTGGAGTGGACGGAGCAAGCCCCTATTCCATCTCCCTGTTCCAAAAATCAATTTAATATATGGTCCCGGGTAGGGGACGTATCAGAGGATATTAAACCTGATAAGAAACAGATACTACACTTGATCTTAGCCAAAAGCCGAGAAGCGATAACGGTCCGCCTAGCAAACCGAGGGACGCTAGCTCCATTCTAACTGCTACGTTTTTACACTTTCGGTGGCTCTTCAATTCAACATCGACTGTGACGAAAATCACAAGTTTATCGTCCAAAATATGAAGACTTACTCAAAAACTCACCAAGAAAATAAAGCACTTTTAGAGCTAGACGACAAACAAGTAAATCACAAGACAAAAATGCAAATATAATCTGCACGAACGTCCAATCAAATCCCAGTAGATCATAGTCTGCCTCAGAAACCTTTCAGCAGCAAATCAGACACGGAAACTGCCCCCCTGAGCCACGGGAACTGAACACCCCGGGGGAGAGAGAGGGGAGAGGGCCCGCTGGCCGGTGGAGACCGGCTGAACACATTTTACTGAAGAAATAAAGAGTTTTAACGTTTTAACTTACAGGTTTCAGGATCGTGCCCCTCCAGTGGTTAAATTAGGGTACTGCACCTCTAACACGAGGTCTGCTGAAGTAATCTCGCTGGTTTGAAGACTGTAGTTCAGATTAATCCAAACTGCAATCCAGCGACACAAACCATCAAATAAACAAAACCAACGGAAAACACAGCACACACTGTCGAAGGTGAAAGATGGCACGGCTCAGGGAGCTAAAGTCCAGACCGCTAACGTGCTCTGTATACCTGATGTCCACCATTCCAGCTCTGTCTGCTTTCGTGAAGCAGATATTTCATTTATATGCAGGCCAAGACATTACACTTCCCCCACTTAAACACAGCCAACAAACTTCACTCATCTCGCCCGAAAATGACTGCAGCACCACACACTGTAAAACCAGCAACTACTTTTCATTTCACTTTATTTTTGGATTTTTAGTCACAATGACAGTGAATTGCTAATTACCCTGCATTAACAAGCAAAATCTTGTCAGGCCAACATATTTCACAGTGGAATTGTGCAAACAAGAGTGTACGTGCTACCTCAACAAGCAATTTTAAATTACACAAAAACAGCTTGATGATTAATCTTTTGCGCATAGAGAGGGGACTCATGCTACGGGGCTTTTTTCGGTCTTGCACAGCAGGGGTTTTGAACAGCGCGGCACATGCATCCACTTGCAGGTAAGTTATCTAAATTAATTGTTGAATTACTGAAAGTGTAGTGCTTATTTTGTCATTGGTATGTTTAGGCTGGGCTTTAAGTATTTAATAGCAGTCTAACGCTATTTGCTTTTAAGAAGAAGTGTAGCAAGCATAGCTAGCTAGCAATGCTAGCATCGTATGCTCAGCATCCAATAGCCCTATATGCACATTCTCTTCCGCATTCCGAGTCAGCCAGCTTCATCACTTCCTGCCTTGCTGGTAAACAGCGCAGCTATGGGCGTTTTTCGCTCGCTGGTTTCGCATCTGCGCTTCAGGATTTGCCCAGGATTACGGTCACCGACGTCACTCGTATTATTCAGACATCGTGTCAGACGTCAGCCAACAATGAAAGAGAAGGGCTTCCGGAAAGGCTCTACATTTCAAGCTACGTCCACAATTATGAAGGTAAGATCCGGTCTTGTAATGTTAGCCCTTGGCTAAACTGTTTTGTTTACTAAGCAGTGCTAACGTAGTAATACATACAGTACCACATCAAAAAATTCAAATATCATGGGAAAAAGTTCACTTTTAATAATTAAATTCAAAAGGATAAACTTTGTGATTTAATATAAAATATGACCTTTTAACAAAACCTCGTTCTCATTATTGATGTTGCACTATATGTTTATAATCAGGAAAACGAATTTTAATCAGTGCAGGTGAGTTTGTCTGTATGCTTTACTAATTTTAGTGCATCAAATCTTATCCTGCTGAACGTCTTACCTTGTATATAAACTGAATGTCACTGTCCGAGCCAGCAAAACTGCGAATGCAAAACCGATGCTCCAGAGTAAGCTTCTCAATTTGTTGCTTCAGCTGGAGGATCTCCTCTCTAGGAAGCGTATTTTCTTCGAGAACCAAGTCGACAGCAGCGGGATCCGGAGCCGAAGCGTATTCGTGGTCCCCGGGGAGTGTATCAGCCCAAACCCCCGGTCTTGAAAGTGGAACGGGGAAATTGTTCCACCTAAACAACATCGGCATCGCTCCCTTCTGTAACAGTCGCCGTCCTGACTTGGACTCTGGTTCACGCACATCCTCTTTCTTGAAATGCCGGCTACACACGCGGGTATGCGGAGTGACTGTGAAGTTCTCCCTCTGGATAGCAACAATCCATTTATGCCGGTTTTCCGCATCGGAGGGAAACATATGAAAACTAAGTACTTTGTTGTACTTACTGGAGGCCTGACATTGAGGTACACAGCAATGTTCAGCTGTAGCGCTGCCAGTTCGCTGAAACTTAAACGTCTTTGCGTGAGACATTATCGCGATTTCCCTAAACTCAACACAACAGTGTGGATAGCGGAAGTGGCTGAGCTGGCTGAGATTTTAGCGGAAATACGTCGCCACCCCTGTGGGCGTGTACCCCATTTGCTCCGAGTGCAATTGGTTGAAAAAAACTCAAATGAATGTTTAGGAATTGATGTGTTACACTACATGGTTAACTTTACAATAATGTTTGGTTATCTACTGAAAAAGGGGGACACATTGGTTGCACACGCTAACTTTTCAGTCCGGCTGCCACCAAAACCCTGATGCAACTTGCTCAACATAAAATTACATGCGCTGATATGTCCTTTCCTCCCAGTCCTCTCTTCAAATTGCTCGTTCACCATTTGAAAATGAATATTGTTAAGAAAAAACAGACATTAGCCGTAAGGCGAAGACAGTCTATTCCAAAAGAATAATACATTAATAAGCCGGTCTGAAAATCGGTGTGACGCGAATGACTTGGCGCGAAATCCCGGTGGAAAACAGCGGAGGAAATGGAGGCCAAGAGCCTGCACTGCGCCAGTGTACTGCGTATATCATATAGCGGACGTGATTCATACGTAGAAAACCGGCATTAAAATCAAGTGTTCGTCCTGCGGATTAACCAGCAACATGTAACTCTGCCGTGTCCCTCGACATTAACATTACAGCTGTCACTTAACGTAACGTTAGGTTTTAAGTCCACCACCAGAGTACCATCACTGAGTAACTGTCTCTACTGCACGCAGTTAAAAACAGCTTTTTTATTCGCTGGGTTTACCGTTTCACTATAAATGGTAAAGCGGTTCTGGCTCCAGACACATCATTGAAGGTGTAACGGGGAAGCCGGCAGGTAAAGTGCTTCACCCTCGTGCGTTCGTGAGGAGCTCTGTGGGTGCTGTGGCTGTGCACTGGTGATAGATTTAAAACTTGAGGAAATTCCACTAAATTCAGACAGTAAACAAGGCGCTGCTTTCAGCTTCATTCTGACTACAGGCAACAGCTCACCAGCCGTTCTTATATTTCCCTCCTTATGAACAAAAACCATTGGTACTTCATGATTGGTCACTGTGGTTTCTCGGTTAAATTGATTTTAACAACGCAGTGACGCGACAATTGCAAACAATGTATTGTTTAATAAGCTTAAATAATAACATGAAGCTCATTACTGTCACACTACAACATCCAAAAGGAACACCAACTCTATATAACTGTGTTTTAGCCAGTGGTTAGTTTTTAATAAAATTTAAATTCATTTGGATGGAGTAGATATTATTAGAAATAAGATTTACATACACATCTTGTACTAATGCCAGTCAAATGTGATGGTCAAATAGAACTAATTTATTATTATTATTTTTTTTACATGAAATGGTCATAACATAAATAGGAAAAGTACAAGTTTACACTGTCTACTTAGCATATTGATTTCAGTATTACGAGTAAAAAAAAAAAAAAAAAAGTGTGTGTGTGTATATATATATATGAATGAGTGTGTGTGAGAGAGAATATGATTAGTGTTAATATAGCCTAGTGTGTGGTGTGTCAAACTTTGACTGGTACTGTAAATAGTAACTAAGGTTTGCTAAAATTCATATAACACTGTAATCTTAAAACGAATGTTGTTGTTTGTTTTTCAGGTTGATGTAATAGATCTGCATGCAATGTACGGTCTGCAGTTTTACCAGCTCAAGCCAAGATCTCCTTCAGAGACACTACCAACTTTGTCATGGTATCCCTGCCCAAAGGAAGCTGGTATAGGCAAAAGCTATGAAGGATGGCTAATCAGCATCAAGGACAAGCTGAACAACTACAGAGCAAAGCTGCGAAAGGCAGGCTGTACTAAAGTGAGTGTTAAAAAGAAATGAAAGGCAGAGGAAAACCAAAGTAGTTACACCCTTAAAAGGGCCAAGCGTGTTGAAGTAAACCATGTCCCAGAACACCCGAGCAACTATAATGACGCGTCACTGGAAGAACAAAGACTTTTCTTGGTGGAAGAAACTAAAAAGGCATGAAAAGATATGCGAGTTATAAGGGAGAAGATGGCGCTGACATTTTCCCTAAGGAGAAGAGAGGTGATTGAGGACCAACCAATGGTGGTGGAGGTCCAGCAAAGATGGCCTGCACTGTTTTTAGAGGAAGAGTGTTCAAAATGCTGTCCCTCAACAGCATTTTGAACCGAGCTGCACAACTTTGCTGCGCGAGTCAAGGGGCCTCTACACTGATCACGCACTAAGGTGGTGACCAGACAGTGCCCGGTGCGAGAACCAATCAGAGCGCTCCATTACCTCGCACTGGCGCCACTCGGACCTGCTGCTGCGCGTGGTGAGAGGAGCACCACGGAGCGAAGAACATCAGTGCAGAAAGAACCTTTGGATGATACGGGGCTCTGGGACAGACAGTTTATCTATCATTGTTACTGTGCGTCCATGAGACTGAGTGTTGTAAATACGTTTGTGTTACTTATGTTCAGTGGTGCATGATGCAAGGTGCTATGCACTTAACATGCTATGGCAACGCATGCAGTCTTAAAGCGACAGTATTTTATTTCTGTATCTCTCAAATTTGTTATTGAACTTAGTTAATAATTGTGTATTTCTTGTTTATTTCTGTTTATAGAAACCACACACGAACAGCCGTGTATATATTCAAGTGTTAAAGCGTATTCAAGGAGTGTTCAACCTAAGAGATAAGTAGCATGTTGACTAGGGCCTGTTAATAAACCAGCGGTTTGAAAAGGGAACATCTGCCTGTTCTGGAGGTTGGTTTTTATTTAAAAGTTATAATAAAATAAATTGCCACAAGTTTTTTTGCCATTGATTTTACAGTTCAGTTGCACATTATAAAGATAGTACTTAATCAAAATGTGTCCCTCTGTTAATATCAAGACATTCTAGTATTTTATTTCAAAGGCCGTTAAAAATGTGAGTTATATGGTAATTTCTTTTCTATTATTTTACCTCCAAATTTATGAATAAAAGTTTCACTATATAAATGATAGCACACCACCTACACACTCAATTAAAACCAAGACGCTAGGCTTGTTCAAGATGAGCTGTGCCTATGCGGAGAACAGCCGTTTGCAGTTGGGGGAAGAAGGGAGGACAGAACCATTAAGTCGGACAATCACCACCTGCAACCCACATGAGCTAATGGCAGATCTTGCTGTGTTAATGTTGATGCTATATAAATTTCTTTGCCATTGCATAAAAACAAATAAGGTGAACAGCGATGTGATACACCAATGGCACTGAAAAAAAAAAAAACTGATGTGCCCTGCCGAGCAAAGAGATCTGTCTGCACAGTGCCGGGTTAAGTTGAACAAGCCTATTCTAATGTGTCATTTCAAATTAAAGTTCCTTGACTGTATTAAATCACTCTTAAAAGTAGACTCTTGTTAAAATGAATGTCTATTTACACAGACCGATTTCACTTCATATTGATAGTACCCCAGCTGAATGTGTCACTCAGTTCACCTCAAAATATTCTGATGTTTTATTACAAAATGAGAGCCCTTGACATAATCACGTTACTATTATTTTCACTTTAAATGTAGACTGTTATTAAAAGGAGTTCTTCTGTTTGTGAGACAGAGTTCAGTTGTTCACAGTAGTATACAATTTCACTGTGCCATTGAGTTAATACCAAGACATTTTGATGTGCCGTTTCAAAGTAAAGGCCCCTGACATTATCCCATTTCTAGTGTGCACACCTGTGGCCCCCCAATTTATGGCATAAATTGATAGCTGGTCTACTGGGCATTTTCACATCTCACATTTATGTTGCACCACTGGCTTCTTTGATTTTGCTGTGGATTTTGGCCCAGGTTTTGTGTTTTGAACATGTTAACAATTTTGGATCCTCTTTTAATAACAATCTAGATTTAATGTAAATTAATAGAAGGGGCCAATAATTCGAAATATGACAATGTGCTGATATTAACAGAGCGAGACACAGACCGTATATAGAGCGTAAAGTAGGGGTGGAGAGGGCACTCCTGGCGTACGCCACACACTTGCGGTACCATGTCACTGAGGTGGCCGTCGATGGAGACCCGGTTCTTCACGTAAGTTATATTTAGAGGGGGAAAAAAAATGAAAGTGTAAGGTCAAGGGCTTTTATTTTGAAATGTCATGAATGTCTTGACAAAAGATCATTCCTATAAATAATAGTCCAGATTTAGAGTAAAAACATAGCTTTGATCATTATAAAGGCTTTTATTTCGAAATGCCACATCAGAATCTCTTGATATTAACTACATGGCACAGTAGGATAATGTACTACTAATACGACATGAACTTGAAAATCTTGAAATGTCAAAAAAAAAGTAACACATTCAGGTAGTGTCCTATCATTGACATTTTTCACTTAATTTACTCATTCGGTCAATCCTTTTATGTTGTAAGTTACAGAAATATTTCATGAATGTGAAATCCCATTCACGTCCTGTCAGCGACTTTAAGTCAGTGTCGGTGGCTTTTATTTTGAAATCAGCTCCCCGCTCTTACCGTAATGGTCCGTAAAGGTATTTGAGTGTGAAGTCCGGTTTAACCACAGATGTCAGAATAACACCTAAGAACCATGTTAACACTACTACACGTGTTTTATTAGAACTGGATCATCACTCCTCAGATGTGAAGCAGTCAGGCTGAAACACGGCTTGTATATATGCAGCTGAATGAAAGGAGTCTGTTTTTTGTACTGGGTTATATCCCCGGAGGGAGTGCACCGTTCCTGGAGGTACTGCAATACCAGGTCGATGCGTGGAGTGGACGGAGCAAGCCCCTATTCCATCTCCCTGTTCCAAAAATCAATTTAATATATGGTCCCCGGGTAGGGGACGTATCAGATATTAAACTGATAAGAACAGATACTACACTTGATCTTAGCCAAAAGGCCGAGAAGCGATAACGGTCGCCTAGCAAACCGAGGGACGTCATTCTAACTGCTACGTTTTACACTTTCGGTGGCTCTTCAATTCAACATCGACTGTGACGAAAATCACAAGTTTATCGTCCAAATATGAAGACTTACTCAAAAACTCACCAAGAAAATAAAGCACTTTTAGAGCTAGACGACAAACAAGTAAATACAGACAAAATGCAAATATATCTGCACAACGTCCAATCAAATCCCAGTAGATCATAGTCTGCCTCAGAAACCTTTCAGCAGCAAATCAGACACGAAACTGCCCCCCTGAGCCACGGGAACTGAACACGCCGCTGGCCGGTGGAGACCGGCTGAACAGTTTACTGAAGAAATAAAGAGTTTTAACGTTTTAACTTACAGGTTTCAGGATCGTGCCCTCCAGTGGTTAAATTAGGTACTGCACCTCTAACACGAGGTCTGCTGAAGTAATCTCGCTGGTTTGAAGACTGTAGTTCAGATTAATCCAAACTGCAATCCAGCGACACAAACCATCAAATAAACAAAACCAACGGAAAACACAGCACACTGTCGAAGGTGAAAGATGGCACAGGCTCAGGGAGCTAAAGTCCAGACCGCTAACGTGCTCTGTATACCTGATGTCCACCATTCCAGCTCTGTCTGCTTCGTGAAGCAGATATTTCATTTATATGCAGCCAAGACATTACACTTCCCACTTAAACACAGCCAACAAACTTCACTCATCTCGCCCGAAATGACTGCAGCACCACACACTGTAAAACCAGCAACTACTTTTCATTCACTTTATTTTGGATTTTTAGTCACAATGACAGTGAATTGTTAATTACCCTGCATTAACAAGCAAAATCTTGTCAGGCCAACATATTTCACAGTGGAATTGTGCAAACAAGAGTGTACGTGCTACCTCAACAAGCAATTTTAAATTACACAAAAACAGCTTGATGATTAATCGTTTGCGCATAGAGACTCATGCTACGGGGCTTTTCGGTCTTGCACAGCAGGGGTTTTGAACAGCGCGGCACATGCATCCACTTGCAGGTAAGTTATCTAAATTAATTGTTGAATTACTGAAAGTGTAGTGCTTATTTTGTCATTGGTATGTTTAGCTGGGCTTTAAGTATTTAATAGCAGTCTAACGCTATTTGCTTTTAAGAAGAAGTGTAGCAAGCATAGCTAGCTAGCAATGCTAGCATCGTATGCTCAGCATCCAATAGCCTATATGCACATTCTCTTCCGCATTCCGAGTCAGCCAGCTTCATCACTTCCTGCCTTGCTGGTAAACAGCGCAGCTATGGCGTTTTTCGCTCGCTCGCTTCAGGATTTGCCCAGGATTACGGTCAACGACGTCACTCGTATTATTCAGACATCGTGTCAGACGTCAGCAACAATGAAAGAGAAGGGCTTCAAACTACATTTCAAGCTACGTCCACAATTATGAAGGTAAGATCCGGTCTTGTAATGTTAGCCCTTGGCTAAACTGTTTGTTTACTAAGCAGTGCTAACGTAGTAATACATACAGTACCACATCAAAAAATTCAAATATCATGGAAAAAGTTCACTTTTAATAATTAAATTCAAAAGGATAAACTTTGTGATTTAATATAAAATATGACCTTTTAACAAAAACCTCGTTCTCATTATTGATGTTGCACTATATGTTTATAATCAGGAAACGAATTTTAATCAGTGCAGGTGAGTTTGTCTGTATGCTTTACTAATTTTAGTGCATCAAATCTTATCCTGCTGAACGTCTTACCTTGTATATAAACTGAATGTCACTGTCCGAGCCAGCAAAACTGCGAATGCAAAACCGATGCTCCAGAGTAAGCTTCTCAATTTGTTGCTTCAGCTGGAGGATCTCCTCTCTAGGAAGCGTATTTTCTTCGAGAACCAAGTCGACAGCAGCGGGATCCGGAGCCGAAGCGTATTCGTGGTCCCCGGGGAGTGTATCAGCCCAAACCCCCGGTCTTGAAAGTGGAACGGGGAAATTGTTCCACCTAAACAACATCGGCACCGCTCCCTTCTGTAACAGTCGCCGTCCTGACTTGGACTCTGGTTCACGCACATCCTCTTTCTTGAAATGCCGGCTACACACGCGGGTATGCGGAGTGACTGTGAAGTTCTCCCTCTGGATAGCAACAATCCATTTATGCCGGTTTTCCGCATCGGAGGGAAACATATGAAAACTAAGTACTTTGTTGTACTTACTGGAGGCCTGACATTGAGGTACACAGCAATGTTCAGCTGTAGCGCTGTCAGTTCGCTGAAACTTAAACGTCTTTGCGTGAGACATAATCGCGATTTCCCTAAACTCAACACAACAGTGTGGATAGCGGAAGTGGCTGAGCTGGCTGAGATTTTAGCGGAAATACGTCGCCACCCCTGTGGGCGTGTACCCCATTTGCTCCGAGTGCAATTGGTTGAAAAAAAACTCAAATGAATGTTTAGGAATTGATGTGTTACACTACATGGTTAACTTTACAATAATGTTTGGTTATCTACTGAAAAAGGGGGACACATTGGTTGCACACGCTAACTTTTCAGTCCGGCTGCCACCAAAACCCTGATGCAACTTGCTCAACATAAAATTACATGCGCTGATATGTCCTTTCCTCCCAGTCCTCTCTTCAAATTGCTCGTTCACCATTTGAAAATGAATATTGTTAAGAAAAAACAGACATTAGCCGTAAGGCGAAGACAGTCTATTCCAAAAGAATAATACATTAATAAGCCGGTCTGAAAATCGGTGTGA
Organism: Prochilodus magdalenae; assembly: GCA_024036415.1. Taxonomy (NCBI): domain Eukaryota; kingdom Metazoa; phylum Chordata; class Actinopteri; order Characiformes; family Prochilodontidae; genus Prochilodus; species Prochilodus magdalenae. The sequence continues at coordinate 11,335 of JAMWET010001869.1, forward strand.
CGCGAATGACTTGGCGCGAAATCCCGGTGGAAAACAGCGGAGGAAATGGAGGCCAAGAGCCTGCACTGCGCCAGTGTACTGCGTATATCATATAGCGGACGTGATTCATACGTAGAAAACCGGCATTAAAATCAAGTGTTCGTCCTGCGGATTAACCAGCAACATGTAACTCTGCCGTGTCCCTCGGCATTAACATTACAGCTGTCACTTAACGTAACGTTAGGTTTTAAATCCATCACCAGAGTACCATCACTGAGTAACTGTCTCTACTGCACGCAGTTAAAAACAGCTTTTTTATTCGCTGGGTTTACCGTTTCACTATAAATGGTAAAGCGGTTCTGGCTCCAGACACATCATTGAAGGTGTAACGGGGAAGCCGGCAGGTAAAGTACTTTACCCCCGTGCGTTCGTGAGGAGCTCTGTGGGTGCTGTGGCAGTGCACTGGTGATAGATTTAAAACTTGAGGAAATTCCACTAAATTCAGACAGTAAACAAGGCGCTGCTTTCAGCTTCATTCTGACTACAGGCAACAGCTCACCAGCCGTTCTTATATTTTCCTCCTTATGAACAAAAACCATTGGTACTTCATGATTGGTCACTGTGGTTTCTCGGTTAAATTGATTTTAACAACGCAGTGACGCGACAATTGCAAACAATGTATTGTTTAATAAGCTTAAATAATAACATGAAGCTCATTACTGTCACACTACAACATCCAAAAGGAACACCAACTCTATATAACTGTGTTTTAGCCAGTGGTTAGTTTTTAATAAAATTTAAATTCATTTGGATGGAGTAGATATTATAAGAAATAAGATTTACATACACATCTTGTACTAATGCCAGTCAAATGTGATGGTCAAATAGAACTAATTTATTATTATTATTTTTTTTACATGAAATGGTCATAACATAAATAGGAAAAGTACAAGTTTACACTGTCTACTTAGCATATTGATTTCAGTATTACGAGTAAAAAAAAAAAAAAAAAAAAGTGTGTGTGTGTATATATATATATGAATGAGTGTGTGTGAGAGAGAATATGATTAGTGTTAATATAGCCTAGTGTGTGGTGTGTCAAACTTTGACTGGTACTGTAAATAGTAACTAAGGTTTGCTAAAATTCATATAACACTGTAATCTTAAAACGAATGTTGTTGTTTGTTTTTCAGGTTGATGTAATAGATCTGCATGCAATGTACGGTCTGCAGTTTTACCAGCTCAAGCCAAGATCTCCTTCAGAGACACTACCAACTTTGTCATGGTATCCCTGCCCAAAGGAAGCTGGTATAGGCAAAAGCTATGAAGGATGGCTAATCAGCATCAAGGACAAGCTGAACAACTACAGAGCAAAGCTGCGAAAGGCAGGCTGTACTAAAGTGAGTGTTAAAAAGAAATGAAAGGCAGAGGAAAACCAAAGTAGTTACACCCTTAAAAGGGCCAAGCGTGTTGAAGTAAACCATGTCCCAGAACACCCGAGCAACTATAATGACGCGTCACTGGAAGAACAAAGACTTTTCTTGGTGGAAGAAACTAAAAAGGCATGAAAAGATATGCGAGTTATAAGGGAGAAGATGGCGCTGACATTTTCCCTAAGGAGAAGAGAGGTGATTGAGGACCAACCAATGGTGGTGGAGGTCCAGCAAAGATGGCCTGCACTGTTTTTAGAGGAAGAGTGTTCAAAATGCTGTCCCTCAACAGCATTTTGAACCGAGCTGCACAACTTTGCTGCGCGAGTCAAGGGGCCTCTACACTGATCACGCACTAAGGTGGTGACCAGACAGTGCCCGGTGCGAGAACCAATCAGAGCGCTCCATTACCTCGCACTGGCGCCACTCGGACCTGCTGCTGCGCGTGGTGAGAGGAGCACCACGGAGCGAAGAACATCAGTGCAGAAAGAACCTTTGGATGATACGGGGCTCTGGGACAGACAGTTTATCTATCATTGTTACTGTGCGTCCATGAGACTGAGTGTTGTAAATACGTTTGTGTTACTTATGTTCAGTGGCGCATGATGCAAGGTGCTATGCACTTAACATGCTATGGCAACGCATGCAGTCTTAAAGCGACAGTATTTTATTTCTGTATCTCTCAAATTTGTTATTGAACTTAGTTAATAATTGTGTATTTCTTGTTTATTTCTGTTTATAGAAACCACACACGAACAGCCGTGTATATATTCAAGTGTTAAAGCGTATTCAAGGAGTGTTCAACCTAAGAGATAAGTAGCATGTTGACTAGGGCCTGTTAATAAACCAGCGGTTTGAAAAGGGAACATCTGCCTGTTCTGGAGGTTGGTTTTTATTTAAAAGTTATAATAAAATAAATTGCCACAAGTTTTTTTGCCATTGATTTTACAGTTCAGTTGCACATTATAAAGATAGTACTTAATCAAAATGTGTCCCTCTGTTAATATCAAGACATTCTAGTATTTTATTTCAAAGGCCGTTAAAAATGTGAGTTATATGGTAATTTCTTTTCTATTATTTTACCTCCAAATTTATGAATAAAAGTTTCACTATATAAATGATAGCACACCACCTACACACTCAATTAAAACCAAGACGCTAGGCTTGTTCAAGATGAGCTGTGCCTATGCGGAGAACAGCCGTTTGCAGTTGGGGGAGGAGGGAGGACAGAACCATTAAGTCGGACAATCACCACCTGCAACCCACATGAGCTAATGGCAGATCTTGCTGTGTTAATGTTGATGCTATATAAATTTCTTTGCCATTGCATAAAAACAAATAAGGTGAACAGCGATGTGATACACCAATGGCACTGAAAAAAAAAAAAACTGATGTGCCCTGCCGAGCAAAGAGATCTGTCTGCACAGTGCCGGGTTAAGTTGAACAAGCCTATTCTAATGTGTCATTTCAAATTAAAGTTCCTTGACTGTATTAAATCACTCTTAAAAGTAGACTCTTGTTAAAATGAATGTCTATTTACACAGACCGATTTCACTTCATATTGATAGTACCCCAGCTGAATGTGTCACTCAGTTCACCTCAAAATATTCTGATGTTTTATTACAAAATGAGAGCCCTTGACATAATCACGTTACTATTATTTTCACTTTAAATGTAGACTGGTATTAAAAGGAGTTCTTCTGTTTGTGAGACAGAGTTCAGTTTTTCACAGTAGTATACAATTTCACTGTGCCATTGAGTTAATACCAAGACATTTTGATGTGCCGTTTCAAAGTAAAGGCCCCTGACATTATCCCATTTCTAGTGTGCACACCTGTGGCCCCCCAATTTATGGCATAAATTGATAGCTGGTCTACTGGGCATTTTCACATCTCACATTTATGTTGCACCACTGGCTTCTTTGATTTTGCTGTGGATTTTGGCCCAGGTTTTGTGTTTCGAACATGTTAACAATTTTGGATCCTCTTTTAATAACAATCTAGATTTAATGTAAATTAATAGAAGGGGCCAATAATTCGAAATATGACAATGTGCTGATATTAACAGAGCGAGACACAGACCGTATATAGAGCGTAAAGTAGGGGTGGAGAGGGCACTCCTGGCGTACGCCACACACTTGTGGTACCATGTCACTGAGGTGGCCGTCGATGGAGACCCGGTTCTTCACATAAGTTATATTTAGAGGGGGGAAAAAAATGAAAGTGTAAGGTCAAGGGCTTTTATTTTGAAATGTCATGAATGTCTTGATAAAAGATCATTCCTATAAATAATAGTCTAGATTTAGAGTAAAAACATAGCTTTGATCATTATAAAGGCTTTTATTTCGAAATGCCACATCAGAATCTCTTGATATTAACTACATGGCACAGTAGGATAATGTACTACTAATACGACATGAACTTGAAAATCTTGAAATGTCAAAAAAAAAGTAACACATTCAGGTAGTGTCCTATCATTGACATTTTTCACTTAATTTACTCATTCGGTCAATCCTTTTATGTTGTAAGTTACAGAAATATTTCATGAATGTGAAATCCCATCCACGTCCTGTCAGCGACTTTAAGTCAGTGTCGGTGGCTTTTATTTTGAAATCAGCTCCCCGCTCTTACCGTAATGGTCCGTAAAGGTATTTGAGTGTGAAGTCCGGTTTAACCACAGATGTCAGAATAACACCTAAGAACCATGTTAACACTAGTACACGTGTTTTATTAGAACTGGATCATCACTCCTCAGATGTGAAGCAGTCAGGCTGAAACACGGCTTGTATATATGCAGCTGAATGAAAGGAGTCTGTTTTTTGTACTGGGTTATATCCCCGGAGGGAGTGCACCGTTCCTGGAGGTACTGCAATACCAGGTCGATGCGTGGAGTGGACGGAGCAAGCCCCTATTCCATCTCCCTGTTCCAAAAATCAATTTAATATATGGTCCCCGGGTAGGGGACGTATCAGATATTAAACTGATAAGAACAGATACTACACTTGATCTTAGCCAAAAGGCCGAGAAGCGATAACGGTCGCCTAGCAAACCGAGGGACGTCATTCTAACTGCTACGTTTTACACTTTCGGTGGCTCTTCAATTCAACATCGACTGTGACGAAAATCACAAGTTTATCGTCCAAATATGAAGTCTTACTCAAAAACTCACCAAGAAAATAAAGCACTTTTAGAGCTAGACGACAAACAAGTAAATACAGACAAAATGCAAATATATCTGCACAACGTCCAATCAAATCCCAGTAGATCATAGTCTGCCTCAGAAACCTTTCAGCAGCAAATCAGACACAAAACTGCCCCCCTGAGCCACGGGAACTGAACACGCCGCTGGCCGGTGGAGACCGGCTGAACAGTTTACTGAAGAAATAAAGAGTTTTAACGTTTTAACTTACAGGTTTCAGGATCGTGCCCTCCAGTGGTTAAATTAGGTACTGCACCTCTAACACGAGGTCTGCTGAAGTAATCTCGCTGGTTTGAAGACTGTAGTTCAGATTAATCCAAACTGCAATCCAGCGACACAAACCATCAAATAAACAAAACCAACGGAAAACACAGCACACTGTCAAAGGTGAAAGATGGCACAGGCTCAGGGAGCTAAAGTCCAGACCGCTAACGTGCTCTGTATACCTGATGTCCACCATTCCAGCTCTGTCTGCTTCGTGAAGCAGATATTTCATTTATATGCAGCCAAGACATTACACTTCCCACTTAAACACAGCCAACAAACTTCACTCATCTCGCCCGAAATGACTGCAGCACCACACACTGTAAAACCAGCAACTACTTTTCATTCACTTTATTTTGGATTTTTAGTCACAATGACAGTGAATTGTTAATTACCCTGCATTAACAAGCAAAATCTTGTCAGGCCAACATATTTCACAGTGGAATTGTGCAAACAAGAGTGTACGTGCTACCTCAACAAGCAATTTTAAATTACACAAAAACAGCTTGATGATTAATCGTTTGCGCATAGAGACTCATGCTACGGGGCTTTTCGGTCTTGCACAGCAGGGGTTTTGAACAGCGCGGCACATGCATCCACTTGCAGGTAAGTTATCTACATTAATTGTTGAATTACTGAAAGTGTAGTGCTTATTTTGTCATTGGTATGTTTAGCTGGGCTTTAAGTATTTAATAGCAGTCTAACGCTATTTGCTTTTAAGAAGAAGTGTAGCAAGCATAGCTAGCTAGCAATGCTAGCATCGTATGCTCAGCATCCAATAGCCTATATGCACACACTTTCTTCCGCATTCCGAGTCAGCCAGCTTTATCACTTCCTGCCTTGCTGGTAAACAGCGCAGCTATGGCGTTTTTCGCTCGCTCGCTTCAGGATTTGCCCAGGATTACGGTCAACGACGTCACTCGTATTATTCAGACATCGTGTCAGACGTCAGCAACAATGAAAGAGAAGGGCTTCAAACTCTACATTTCAAGCTACGTCCACAATTATGAAGGTAAGATCCGGTCTTGTAATGTTAGCCCTTGGCTAAACTGTTTGTTTACTAAGCAGTGCTAACGTAGTAATACATACAGTACCACATCAAAAAATTCAAATATCATGGAAAAAGTTCACTTTTAATAATTAAATTCAAAAGGATAAACTTTGTGATTTAATATAAAATATGACCTTTTAACAAAAACCTCATTCTCATTATTGATGTTGCACTATATGTTTATAATCAGGAAACGAATTTTAATCAGTGCAGGTGAGTTTGTCTGTATGCTTTACTAATTTTAGTGCATCAAATCTTATCCTGCTGAACGTCTTACCTTGTATATAAACTGAATGTCACTGTCCGAGCCAGCAAAACTGCGAATGCAAAACCGATGCTCCAGAGTAAGCTTCTCAATTTGTTGCTTCAGCTGGAGGATCTCCTCTCTAGGAAGCGTATTTTCTTCGAGAACCAAGTCGACAGCAGCGGGATCCGGAGCCGAAGCGTATTCGTGGTCCCCGGGGAGTGTATCAGCCCAAACCCCCGGTCTTGAAAGTGGAACGGGGAAATTGTTCCACCTAAACAACATCGGCACCGCTCCCTTCTGTAACAGTCGCCGTCCTGACTTGGACTCTGGTTCACGCACATCCTCTTTCTTGAAATGCCGGCTACACACGCGGGTATGCGGAGTGACTGTGAAGTTCTCCCTCTGGATAGCAACAATCCATTTATGCCGGTTTTCCGCATCGGAGGGAAACATATGAAAACTAAGTACTTTGTTGTACTTACTGGAGGCCTGACATTGAGGTACACAGCAATGTTCAGCTGTAGCGCTGTCAGTTCGCTGAAACTTAAACGTCTTTGCGTGAGACATAATCGCGATTTCCCTAAACTCAACACAACAGTGTGGATAGCGGAAGTGGCTGAGCTGGCTGAGATTTTAGCGGAAATACGTCGCCACCCCTGTGGGCGTGTACCCCATTTGCTCCGAGTGCAATTGGTTGAAAAAAACTCAAATGAATGTTTAGGAATTGATGTGTTACACTACATGGTTAACTTTACAATAATGTTTGGTTATCTACTGAAAAAGGGGGACACATTGGTTGCACACGCTAACTTTTCAGTCCGGCTGCCACCAAAACCCTGATGCAACTTGCTCAACATAAAATTACATGCGCTGATATGTCCTTTCCTCCCAGTCCTCTCTTCAAATTGCTCGTTCACCATTTGAAAATGAATATTGTTAAGAAAAAACAGACATTAGCCGTAAGGCGAAGACAGTCTATTCCAAAAGAATAATACATTAATAAGCCGGTCTGAAAATCGGTGTGACGCGAATGACTTGGCGCGAAATCCCGGTGGAAAACAGCGGAGGAAATGGAGGCCAAGAGCCTGCACTGCGCCAGTGTACTGCGTATATCATATAGCGGACGTGATTCATACGTAGAAAACCGGCATTAAAATCAAGTGTTCGTCCTGCGGATTAACCAGATTAACATGTAATTTTGCCGTGTCCCTCGGCATTAACATTACAGCTGTCACTTAACGTAACGTTAGGTTTTAAGTCCATCACCAGAGTACCGTCACTGAGTAACTGTCTCTACTGCACGCAGTTAAAAACAGCTTTTTTATTCGCTGGGTTTACCGTTCCACTATAAATGGTAAAGCGGTTCTGGCTCCAGACACATCATTGAAGGTGTAACGGGGAAGCCGGCAGGTAAAGTGCTTCACCCTCGTGCGTTCGTAAGGAGCTCTGTGGGTGCTGTGGCAGTGCACTGGTGATAGATTTAAAACTTGAGGAAATTCCACTAAATTCAGACAGTAAACAAGGCGCTGCTTTCAGCTTCATTCTGACTACAGGCAACAGCTCACCAGCCGTTCTTATATTTTCCTCCTTATGAACAAAAACCATTGGTACTTCATGATTGGTCACTGTGGTTTCTCGGTTAAATTGATTTTAACAACGCAGTGACGCGACAATTGCAAACAATGTATTGTTTAATAAGCTTTAATAATAACATGAAGCTCATTACTGTCACACTACAACATCCAAAAGGGAAACCAACTCTATATAACTGTGTTTTAGCCAGTGGTTAGTTTTTAATAAAATTTAAATTCATTTGGATGGAGTAGATATTATTAGAAATAAGATTTACGTACACATCTTGTACTAATGCCAGTCAAATGTGATGGTCAAATAGAACTAATTTATTTATTTTTTTTTACATGAAATGGTCATAACATAAATAGGAAAAGTACAAGTTTACACTGTCTACTTAGCATATTGATTTTAGTATTACGAGTAAAAAAAAGTGTGTGTATGTGTGTGTGCGTGTACATATATATATATATATATATATAAGTGTGTGTGTGTGTGTGTGTGTGTGTGTGTGAGTGTGTGAGAGAGAGAGAATATGATTAGTGTTAATATAGCCTAGTGTGTGGTGTGTCCAAAACTTCAAAACTTTGACTTGTACTGTAAATAGTAACTAAGGTTTGCTAAAATTCATATAACACTGTAATCTTAAAATGAATGTTGTTGTTTGTTTTTCAGGTTGATGTAATAGATCTGCATGCAATGTACGGTCTGCAGCTTTACCAGCTCAAGCCAAGATCTCTTTCAGAGACACTCTTTTTTTTTCTCTGTTTCTGTGTGCATCTTCTAGGATACAGATCCTGAAGATCAGCAGACCACAGGGTTGTCTTTTGGAGTACTTGTCGTTTTGAAAGATGACATTTCTGTTGCAAGCTCCTCAGCAAACATACAGAATATAGCCATTGTGTTGGAGGAGACCATTGTTCTGGAGCAGCTGTCTGACATCTCAACTGGCTTTGCATATCTTTTTGGCCTTCTGTATGCCCTGAACCTTTCTTGTCCCAAAGATCTTAAGTACACTTTCAGTGCCATTCAGAATGTGTTCATGAAGCGTGGAATAAACTTTAGGAATAAACTTTTCGCTGTGTGAGCCAATGACTGTGGTCTTGAAACAGGTGGTCGGACCATGTTTCTAGCATTTCAGAATCTGGATCTGCCTGTTGCATCCCTGTGACAGAATCAAGGGGGTTCTGTGAATAAGAAGTGCGTACGCATTTGTGTAGTTCAAATTTAACTCAGTTGTTCACTGTGTTTAAATATGTGTTGCTTTGCTTGCTAATTTTGGTTGGTGATGTGTCCATTTGAAGCTTTTCACCAAAGATGTGGAACATCTGTTTGTGAAGAACTTCACATTTACATATGTGCAAGTTTGGCATAGCTGTAGTATTGAATGAGATATTTATTTGCACAGAACTCCATATATATTCACCTACAAAGTCTTGGCATATATTTTCAGCTTTGTCCAGGCTATCTTTTGTATATGTGTTCTTGTAGCTTGGTTCAGGGTTAACACATACACATTTCAGACCAAACTTTCACTGTGACCAAGTTAACAGTATTGCCATTCAATAGTTTGTCTAAATGTAATCAACCCATATTTTATTGTCTTGCCTTTTGGAGCAGCTTCAATGTTTTCTTTATTTTTTTATTATGTGGTTACGTTTTATTTGACAAAAAGATGGACATGCTGAGATTGTTGTCTCAAAGCAATTCACTGAGGGATCTGAGGGGTGTGTTGGTTATTTTCTCCCAAATCAGCCACCTCCAAGGACAAAGCATCATATTATTGAACATTTATCCTCGCATCATCTGTCACTTGTTCGTTAGTGAATTTTTCTTGTGGTGCAAGATACTTGTGACATTTGAATATTGCTTCTCTTCAGTAGTATAACATCAATACTCAGTGAAACCTTGTTCTATTATGTTAACTTCTGAACTTGTTTAAAATGTTTATTTATTTATTTATTTTCAGATTTACTGGAGGTTTATAAAGCTGTTTTCAGCCACTCTCAATTTATAATCATTAATTCCTGAAGGTTACACACTAAATTTCCCAAATCCAACTTCACAACTTCTTGAGGGGATAAGCAACAAAACCAAAAAACTGTGTGGCTCTTTGTATAAGAGTTTGCTGGTATTTCTGTGTGTGGGTGTGTGTGTGTGTGTGTATCAATGCAGGACTGCATACAACATGTCCAGAATGCATTTCTTCAGTGCTTCAGAACTGAGGTTCTTTGTCATGGTTCTGGAATGTTTAGTCGCTGCAAATTTGCCCATTGCCATGCTCTAGCATATTTGTTTCCTTGCTGTTGAGGATCTCTGCACTTTAAGCTCATAGGAGGTTTATTAATGACATGATTGTTTGAATCTTGTTGGAGCAATGTTGGAAAAGCGCAGTCCACTGTAAGTACATTCATAGACAGAGGCTGGTAATTACTGTTAAGGCACATCGATTCTCAGCTCCAGGCTCTGATCCAGCTCAAGAAGCACTGTTTTAGAACATAAATCTGAACATAGGGCAAGTGTCTTTTCAATCTTGTTAAATCAGTTGGCCTTAGTCTTCAAACAACTGATTATTTATATACGTCCTTTGCCGATAAGACTGGTGACCCTTAGCATAGAAGTGCATCTCATACAGCCTTGTGCGGTTAATTTCCAGCATACGTGGCTTTTATATTTACCCTTGAACGAGCTAGATCTAACACACCTGTTCACTTTCCAACATTCATGCTGATTATTTACTGGTGAACTTTATATGCAAGTGACTGTATCTGTGAGCTGTGAACAGAGTTCGGAGGATGGTATGTACCAAATACATAGCAGCCATTTATTTCATTCGATTTTTGTGACTACAATAGACACAAAGTGCGACTTACCTTTTTGCATTATTCTAGGTCCAAGTATTGTGTAAGTCATGATGCCATGGCGACACTGCCTTTGCATTGCAAAAGTGAAAAGGGTCCACTTGGAGGCAGTGTTGCTGCATTAAAACACAGTGTTAGTGCTAGTCCAGTGCCTTGAAGCCATACTGGTGTCGATTCAATTTATTCCATATATAATTCCTTAATATGACAGACCCCTATGGGTTTATTCTTAAATTTACAAAAATTAACTCTTGTAATGAGATGTCTAAATTCCAGCCAAGTTCAAATGAGACAAGTCACTTCTCTGTGAACAGAATAGCTGGACTAATTAAATTCCTATTAGTTGTCTGTGCTGAATTTTCAGTTGCTGTCAGTGTTATTTTATAGTTTTGAGTCATGACCAGTGATGCAATTTAATTATGCTTACAAATGTTTTCGGTTTAAAACACATAAGGAAGAATAAAAGACTAAAGGTTTATGTGCAGGCACAAAACACTGGTGACATGTTAAAGTGAGGCGTGATAGCCTAAATGGCAGTATTACTACATGACAGCTGCTGTATAAGAGGCAAAATAGACACAAACATTATTGAAGTCTTGTCTTTGGTGGACGTGACCAAAAACCTAATATCAAGTACATGATCTAAATAGGCAAACCATTGTTACCCCTAGAACTGTTTCATGGTTTGCTGTTGTTTAAGTCCTGAACTGTATGCAGGTGGTCTTCATACTGTGTGATCCAAAATCTGCCTCACATGGTTGGATTGTGAAGGCCTTGGGAGCCATTACATTTACACTTATAGCATTCAGCTGACGCGCTTATCCAGAGCGACTTACAAGGTTAATATAAGTACAATAAGTACAAATGTAGCAGGTTAGAGAACACTATTTAATTACAGAATAACCTGAAGTTCTTAGTACAACCAGGATTTATAAGTAGAATAAGTTTGTTAAATGGCATTGTTTCTGTTCTGATGCTGATAATCGCTAAAATGTAACAGTAAAGAATAGATTGCTTTCCTACAAATATACAGCCTTAAAAGTCATACAAAGGACTGTAACACCTCAAAGAATCGTTTCAATGCCAAAAAGAACCTTTTCCAGCGTGACTGCTTACCAGCAAAACAAGCATATGTTGTGTTTTTGTAGGTACTGGTAGGTTGGTCAGCAGCAATGATGGTTATTAGCCTAATCACCAGCAAGTCTGTTATATTGTCGCTGTTCAAAACAAGCAAACAAACAGTCCAATAGAAATGCTCTGAAACTAGTTTGAATAAACTGCCTTTAGATAAAAATCCATTGAAAGTAAAGAGCATGTTTGCTCCTCCTGTACAGATACACATGTATATACATATACAGTGGAGATGCATGTTTTCTTTTTACGACAACAATATGACGATATTGTGTTTTGGATGCTGATAGGATGGTCAAACAGTATTTTTTTTTGCCTAGTAAATATAGCACCAGAAGGATTCTGCTATTACAACAAGCTGTAGAACCTTTTTGGTACGGTACAAAGCTCTCTTTACACACAAAGAGTGCAGTTGAAGTACAAGGATTTCGGAATAAAAATACCAATACCATACCCCAACCTCTTTTCATGATCTGGTTTGTCCATATTTTGTATTTTATAGTTGTCACATAAGCAAACAAGCATTCAGCTGCTGCTTTTTTAATGCACTCACTTTAAAGTTACAGGCTTATTTCATGCAGTTGTTGGCATTGCTCTCTGCTTGTGTGTTGTGGGCCTTCAGCCTTGTGTTTTGGAGAAGAGGCTGCCTCGTTTTCTTTTCAGCTCTGCTCAGAAGCAAAGCGTGCCATGATGGCATTTGCATGAAATCCTTTAATGCAGTAATCTGTGTGGAAAATGGCAGTTGCTGACATTTGAAACGAGCATGTGATACAGGCTAACCAGGTGCCAAAGTAATTCAGTATGTAGTACAATTGGCATCTGATCATCGTTTCGACTAAGCCATTACAGTGGATGACTGGCCACTGAATAAATCATTGCAAAACTAAGTAGGATCGCCCCCATTTTTGTGTTGAAGCAGCATGACTGATGAAAAGAATATTTACATTATTATCCAGGCCCCTGAGGGCATGGTGAGTCATGCAGAAAAGCCGTAGACTTCATTCATATCAGTAATGAGGGCAAATCATAGCACTAACGCAAATAAATGAAAGAAAGCACAGAGGAAACAGAACATCCATCACTGGATTCCTGTCTGTAAAAGGGGCAATCTGATGGACTTATGCTTTAAGGAGACCCCGAGATAGATATTTGTTAATGCTAATTCAGATATATCAGACCTGAACGAGCTTTGCATGTATTTATTTATTCATTCATTCAGAAATGCATTCTGAAGGCTCCGAAATTTTGGTACCCCCTAATGCTAATAGAAAAACGCTGAATTTGAATTAGATTAGCTTTAGGCACTGGCTTAAAAATGGTCCTCTGTCTAAAGAACAGAGCCCATTTTTCCTGATGCCTATATGAGTAAGTGGTGCTGGACAAGGAGGTGAGCGGAGACTTCCACTCGGAATTACTTATTAAATTCGTAGGAGCTATATTTAAAAGACTTTATAAATAAAACAGCAGGATCCTCCTGGTATATAAATAAGTTATGGCCGCTTTTTTCACATATAACATCAGCTTTCGTCTGCCTCTCTGTGGTCTGTGGTCCATCTGTGTGCATAAAGGGGTACAGATATGAAGAAACGTCAAACTAGGATATGTATAAATGCAGATGTTGTATGTTTTTTATGTAATGTTCTTGGCATAGGGGAAATGGGAACTTAAAGAAGCCCCATTCACTACTTTGCTTATATATGTCACCACTGCCTGCTAGCAAAACCCCCCCATCAACAAGTCACGTTCAGCGTAAAGCTTAGGGACCTTTGAAGATGAAGCAAAGCTTTTGATCTCTCCAGAATTTTTGAGACACCTCTGTGCTTACTTTTCATTTTTGACATTTATTTGTGAACTTGATGGCAAGTAAACTCAAACTGTAATTAGTAGGAAATCAAACAGAGTGATGTAATTGGATGACTCATATTCTTTTGGGCTGAATTCTGCAGAGACAGTACAGTGCCAGTACCAGACGCTTAGTGTATTTTTCTGACTCTGAAGAGGGACGATTCTTAACGGAAGGCCAAAGTTATTATTGGTGAGTTTGGACAAAATGCCCTCCCTTGACTTTAAGACAGGTAAGGCCTAATGTGGTGCTCAATATGAGAAATAACCATCATTATTAGAACATTTCCATATTGGTATAAACATCCCTCAATTACATTCAGATTGCAACTCCCTGTACGAACCCCACACGGCCTGAGGATTATATATTTAAGCACTGATGATTAATTGATGACAGTTTCTACAAGTTTTACTGAGGAATGTGGGGAGGACTAATATAAATGATTAATTGAGATTTAAAAGCATCTGCACATAATTAGGGAAGATTTTACTAGAAAAGCTATATGAAGTCCCTGAACTATTAAACACAACAGGGGGCGATTAATTGAATTTGACAAAGGGAATATTTCTACGCTTGAAAGGCAGAAAAGTAGCCACACCCTAAAGGAATGTGAAGAGTTTTTAAAATGGAGCAAGTATGTATGTGACATGTGGATTTATCCTCCAATCTGTTATTAAACCCGTAGTCAAGCAAAGTTCAATTCATTGAATTACTGCCCCCTTATGTTAACATGGGTCTTCGGAATTGAACAAAAAAGTGGCAATAAATAATACATCCTGTTCTTCACATATCTTTTATTAATGCTCTCAGTAACATCCTATAACAGTATCAGCCAAAGAAAGAGAACGGCATGACCCGCAACAAAACCAGGTGAGAATAGAATAAAGATTGGAAGAGGGCAGGATCAAACCAAAGAGGTAAAACCAGGGTAACAGAGGGAATAACCCAGAGAAATCCAGTTTAAACCAAAACCATAAACAAACAAATAAATAAATAAATAAATAAATACATCTTATTCATATCATTAAAATTCTTTTATCAATACGATTCTTTCACCTCTTGTTTTAAATGTATAGTTTAAAAACGCAGCGGAGGGCAACACCGTAACTGGAACGGTCTGTACTTAGGATAGTGGGGACTGGGCAGGCTGATGGGGGAAGGAGGCTCAGGGCTTTTTTGTGCTTTGCAGTGCACATTCATTCAAAACGCATGTAAAGGGAGAAGGAGGGCGAGGGGTGCCCGGCACATGCACATGGTTACAGTAGTCAGGCAGCTGAGAGAGGTGAGATGAGATCCGGGGAGGTCTAGATTCACAGCATGGGCTCCCGGCACAGCACGATCTCCAGCTCTGAGCGGTACAGTTTACCCCCATCTGACAAGGCCATGATGCTCTTCTTATATCCGGTTAGGTCCTTAGTATCCACCTCCTGAGATAAAGTTGAAAACCATGATGTAAGTCACAAAGAGCATCAATTTCAGTTTGTCATTACACCACATTATTGTTTCCTGTCTCACCTTCTTGTTCTTCTCATAGAGGTCCCTCAAGAGCGCGTCCAACTCCTGCTCATCAATGTAGCCATTTCCATCCTGAACAATACAAAAGCAAGCAGGATTACTCAATAAGTCTTTATTGTCTTTTAATACCCTTTTAATCTACCCACATCCTATATCATGGCAAACATTTCCTCACTTAACATACATAATATATGTATGGTAGATGCAATATGTTAAATATACTGTTCAGTTCCCAGTCCACACAGCCTGTTGTCTAAATTTCATTGTTTTTGTAATGTCACAAAAAACAGCATGCTTACATACATTCACATATTCAGCATAAAGGAGTTAAGGGCCATGTCAAGCAGCATGTCAAGCAGACAGACAAATGTCTAGGAGTATCCTTCATACCTCAGATGCCCTTTATCATTACTAGGGAAATAAAGTCAATATTAATGCCCTCATGTCTGGGTTTGTTTGAACATGTGTACATACATAAGTGTTTCTCTACAATAGTGACAGAAAACGCAGCAGCACACAGTAAGCTTCAGTGCCACAAGCTGATCCATTTTAGCGACCCTTAATGAGTAAAAGGGGAAAAATACCAAGCCTCTGTATTGCCAGCAGGTTGTGAGGTAAAACAGGGTTTGCATTGTCTAAGCCTAAGTTCTGTCAGTGGATTGTCCTTACACAGGTGACTAATGTCTGTAAGTTCTTCCAATGTTCACTTTTTCACCAGCCTTGTTACTCTCGTAACTCAAAACTCTGTAGAAATACAAAGTAGAAGCAGCGCTTGTTTTTTGGTCACCTCAGTGTCTTTCGGGTGATGGAGATTTTTTTCATTATTTATGTGGAGTCAAACTTTTAGCATTTTTCCAAGCTCGGCACATTTGTTGGGGCAATTTAAGTTCTGTTAGTGTTAAGTTGACCTGGCATGCCTCCCTCTTAAGCCATTAATGTTTTTTTTTTTTTTACCCATAATTCCACAGTGGCGAAAGAACACAGCAGTTATTCTACATCAAAATGTTTAGTGTTTAACCCACACCTTGTGCACATGCAGACCATGCTTAGTTTAATTAAGCATCTGCACTAGTCCTCATAGCAAGCCTTCACGAGGAGATTCTGTTTGACAGCCTCTCTTTGCTCAGCACTATCGGTTTTGTGTTTTAATTTAGTTGAGTATTTTTGGCATTTGTTACTCTCTTCTTGTATTCTACCCCTGAACAGAGGTCTTAACATCTATCCAGAGAAATCCAACACAAGTATAAGCTGTCAAACCAAATGTACAGGTTTTAGACACTTTAACACTTTTTTTAAATGCGTCACAATATTTATTTGGAAAATTGGATAATAAATATCAGTGTTAAAATAATAAATAATCATGTTAGGTATTAACACAATTAGGTATTAACAGTGGTTAGGTATAAACAGAGTAGCCCAAATACAAGTAAGAGTATTGTATATTTAACAAATTAATGATTCAAGAAAAATTACAAATATCTCTCCTAAAAAAGCACAAGAAAAAAACCTGTTACTGAGTGATTTTACCCAGAATCATAAAATTATGTATAATTGTACTTTACTTAAGTAAAATGTAGAATACTTTCCTGTCATATACTTTACCATTAAAGATTAGGAAGATATAATCTAGCAAAATTTTTACCTGAGCACTTTAAGTAAATGTAACTATTAACCATCCACCTCAACAGTTTAAACCCCAATGTCCCTCTGATTTTATATGGGAGCTTTGTTTAGGGGGAAGGTATATGCCATTATACTTTAATTGACATACAGAATGCCCAGGCTGAATAAATGAGTAAATGAATAAATGAAAGATAAATTTCTGTTGGTGGGTAAATGTTACCATGCCTTCTGATTTGCATTTGGAATTATGTCCCTCAGAGAACCATTGTAAAACAAATGATGTCATGGGTGTGCCCAAGGGGTCATACTTATTGGACCAGGTGCAGCACTCACAGTCATTTACCTGCTCAGGTGAGTGGAAACACCTCTTATTTGCATGCAAAATGGGATTCGCAGGGATAAGGGAAATCAGGCGTAAAGGAGAAAGACAAGAGAACTCAGATTCTTCCGCTGCACTAAACCAAACTGTTGCCTGCGGGGGACGTTCCACATTGTTCCATTGCATGTCACATTCATGTTAACTTTATACTGCACACTACCTTGTCATAATATATGAAGATGGCGTTGAACTGCTCGGCAGTCAGTTTTATGCCCTGCAACACAAACAGTCCTTCATTTACAACTCTGTCCTTTAGAAAAGAGTTTGGTGTATGTGTGCAATTTAGATTGTTTAAGTTTCTGTTCTGTACCTGGAATTTCAATAAGAAATTTTCCTGAACTGGTAGAAGCCTTACAATGAGAAGAACAAGCAACAACTCATTAAAATTGTTTACTTGAGATCAAGTTAAGCATTACATGTTGTGTGCCTGCATAGGCGTTATTCCTTATTATAGCATTCATAAAATACAGCTTACCTTGCCATCTCAGAGAGACCCAACTTTCCATCCCCATTCAGATCAAACATCTTGAGCTGAGAGAGTAAGAGATCTTTATCATCAATAGGTGCTAAACGTAGATGTCTAACCATTATGTTATTTGCTCATTGTCCAAAAGTCATACCTCATCTGGCCAAATTCATCAAAATGTATCAAAAAGTCCTGTTTAATGCTTTGTTCACAACTCTAATGCACTAATAAATGGCAACAGTAATTCACCACTATAAGTATTTAGCATTTTAAAAATATAGAAAATAGATTACTAACTACTAGTAACTCAAAAAAGTAAAATATTACTCTGCTTTAATAGGACTTTAGTTATATTTTGTGCTTTTTTGCTGTGTAGATTTTAAATGGTAATTCATAATCCATAATATGCAGTGGACATTTGTTATGCTCAACTGTCAAACTGACTTATCTTGGTGTAATTTAGGTCAAACCCTCTGGCCTCAAATAGGTGACATATGCCAGTACAGCTGGAGTACAAACACACACTGAACTATGCTGTCTATAGTGTAGTGGTTAACCGTTCAGCAATGAATATCAGTAGATATTATAATTTCCTGGTTTTTAAAAACTAGGCTTGTTGTTGGGTTCTTGAGAAATATAAGTTGTAAAAGTGTGTGCAGCACTGAATATACTCTTATAAAAGAGCCACTAATGTGTAATTTCTACTCTGGGTAAGACGGTGCACGATGGTAACATAGGTGTAAAGGCTTGGTAATGTGGGTCCAGCCTGAGATACTTACAATAGTCTGTGTGTATTCCTGCAGTTTCTGGTCATCATAATGTCTGTTAGCCTTTTTCAGAAGGTCTGATAGAAAGCCCTAAAAGAAAAAAAAAGAAAAAAAAAAACAAAAAAAGCCCTCAGTCTGAATGAGTATATAAAAGGAATATGTCTCACCAACAGCTGGATTTAGCACAATACAAACTCTTCAACTCTACAAACTCTTCATGTACGTATATGTAAACTTCTGCACTACATTTCTACTGTGAAAATCCACCAGCTGCAGGTGATTATTTCTGTATTTGTATGTTCTGAGTGAATGCAGAGATTTGAATATACCCTTTGGCTGGCAGTTGCCACGGCCAGAATGATTTGCATGCTATGGATTTGTTTTTCTAGTAAAAGGGCAACAGCATTACACTAATGTAGACCAGACTGGTGAGTATTACCCAAACTATACAATAATACAATGTCTACTTTAGCTGATGTCAACCACTGTCAAAAGCTACCCTATTATTAACACTGTTTCTTATTTAATGTTAGAACAGTTGGTTATAGACCATACAGTTTGAGCACCGTCTAGGAGTCACAACATGTAGGAGCAGCCACAGTATAGTTCTTGCAGGAACAGATGCCATGTAAGTGCAAATGCAGACATAAGGCTTACCTTCAGTTCATTTGCTTCAATGTAGCCACTGCGGTCTGTATCATACCTTCGCCAGGCCTACAAACAGACATATAGACATAAATTAGGGTCATATTTTTTGTTTATTTTTGGTTGTTTGGTTATTTACATTTTTAGAGCTTTAGATTTGTGAAGAAACACTAGTCTAAAGTAGTTAAAACTAATGACCCAGACAAAAATATATAATTTACCTAATTATGATTACATGTTTAATTGCTCTGTTATTGAACACATCATAATTCCCTGTCTTGCTCCTACTACGTAGTTACAGGTTACAGTGCCAAGCTCATAATCTAAAACAACCACTGCATGACTCACTTGTGCAGAACTTAAACTGAACTCTTATTCAAACTTAAAAGTAACTTAGTAGGAGTTCATTGTGCAGTCCTTTAATTGTGTTGGCATCCTTTATTCCACATGGAAATTCCATCAATTTCATGTTTCACTGGCAAAATCAAAATAACAATTTGTCTAAAGGAAAAAGACCACATCAATTTAGAAAGAAAGCTTTCTGTGTGTGTGCGGGAATGTGCAAAAGAGTCATAATTATCAGGTTCTCGTTTGCAATAATCATCCTGGCTTTTTCATTATCCGTCTCCATTTTCTATTCAGCTCAGCTGTGCATTGTGCGAGGACAAGGAGCGCAAAATGCAATTTAATTAATGTTTTAATCTAGCAGCTGTCCTGTTTCTAGCAAAGGTTCTTATCAAAGATAGATGCCCTGTCTTCTCAGGTCTGTGGAGAATTACAGCGGCCCATCCATAATGTATTACTCTGAAAATAGAAGTTTGTACTTTCTCATTCCATCCCAGCCCTTTAAAAGGTTTGCCTACCGCACTGGGTGATTAAAAAGTTCCCCCTTGTATCATTCTTTCCCAAGCTTTACATAATGTACTGGTGAGAAGGTCGATCTTCCCCCATCCACCACCAAACCTGCCTCACTCATGTATGAAAAACATCCATTTGAAGTTTTCTCATCTTTCTTTACTGTTGCTACATTTTTTATAGTGTGGTTGAGTGAGAGGAATACACCATCAGTTCTGCTTTCCAGTCTCATACACTGTGACTTGAATCTGAATCAGAAACAAAAAGTTAATATAAGGTCAAATGTTTGTGGGTGTGACCAGTTGGGTATTGTTGTATGTTATGCGTGCTTTATATTTGTGTACTTGTTCATAAGTAATTATTTTATTGTCAGGCAATTGTCAATTTTGTCAAAGTTATTATTTTATTGTCAAGTTCTTGTTATTACAATGTCTATTTAGCAATAATTGATGTGAGATTTCAGTACTTAATTCAGTAATTATTTTTTTTATTCAGTAGTAAATAAAGTAGAGTAGAGTCTGGAGTTTAAATTTCAGTCTAAGAAGTTGATTGCATTTTCTACTGATCTGACTTACACATTCATCAGTCCATAAAACCCTAGCTCATTTCTCAGATATTGTTGCTGTGTATTAGGTCAAATAATATAAAAAGTGATATACAATTTCCATAAAGTGCTTATAAGTAGGGGTGGCTAAAATGAATATACAAATATGTATCATTATTGTGATACACTACATCCCTATAAACTTTGCTAAGCATTTTGTGGATATCATCAGTACTTAAAAAAACTGAACACCTGCCATTTTTATTTAAAAGAAAGCTGAATTATTATATATTTTATAATTTTAAATTGATTATTAAATAAGTTTATTTATTGTCTTGAACTGAATCCTTATATTCATAGTTTTTCATTCATATTTTTTTTTAACTTGGCACTGGAGGCTCTTTTAAAAGTTCATAAAAACAAAATATTGTGATGCATATTTATATTGTAATAAAAAATTCTATCTAGGAATTCTAACTAGGAAATGTGGACTGTCTATTTGACTGTCTAGGCATAGCCCAAGGATGCATATCTTTTGGTTTGGGCCCCTTTGAACTTGACAAAACACAGATGTCTTATCCAGACTAAAATCTTACTAGACTAGGCAGTTGCCATTGCCTGTTTTACTAAAGCGAGTCACTCTGTTCATGTTTACCATGCAAGAAACTGTACTAGCATGGCATACAGACAGAATAGCTAACACATCTCATTACAATACTACTGACAAAATTAGAGTGTTTGTTTTACAGTCGGAATTTAAAACAATTTGCCAATATTGTGCCTGCACACAGAGGAATTTTTACCACATCCAAGTCAAACATCCACACACACACACACTAGGGGGCATGAGCATACTTGTCCAGAGTGGTGGGGAGCCTTATCTCTGGCACCCAGGGAGAAGGTGGGGGTTATTTGCCTTGCTTAAGAGCATTTCAGTGGTGTTTTGTCAGTTCAGTGCATCTTGAGGTCCCATTCTTGTGACTGACTCAATGCATAAGATATTGGATGTTTAATGAAGCTACTCTGTGGTAGTACATATAGAACTGAACTGACTGTCGAGATGCAGATAAGCAAACTGTAAAAGGAATCTGTAAAGGAATCAGTTTCCTTACCGCCATAAACTCAGAGCTGGAACCCACAAACTGTCTGAAGCAAAGCAAGAAGTTCTCTTCTGTTGGCAGGATCTGAGCCAGCTGGGAAGACAGAGAGAAGGATGAATGGAAGCACCAGAAATCAGGGAAGTGAATGGATCTACAACATCCATCCTCTATCTGCTTTCTTGCAGTGCAATGACAAGTGTGAAGATTAAAGCCATGAAGCAAGGCCTCCTTTCATTTTAGAGCATATAAAACTGTGAGACTGATTCTAAAGATCCACCATTTTCAAGGCTATTTGCAGTCTGACCTTGTCATAGGCTGTATTACATTTTTGGAACAGCGTCGTTTCTTACCTCTGACATCTCAATCCTGCCATCTTTGTTCTTGTCAAATTTCTGCATGAAATCTTTCATCTTCTCTCTAAAAGATGCATTTGTGGGGTCCTGAAACATACAGACATGCCAAAAGAGTTTCGATTTGATGCTAGCTCACATATCAACTAACAACAATCATTTTCAATTGCAGTCACATTTCTTGAGTCAGGTGACTATTATCCTTCTTGTACTGTAGATATCCTAAATGTAATGTAAAACAACTGAGAGAGAGAAAGAAATCCTTTTTAGTAGCTGGTTATTGGTTGTATTAAAATTAACTTTGGTGAACTCTCAAGTACTCTTGTAAGGAGATCTCAAGCTAGAGAACAGTCATTCCCTTTTAATTTGGACTCATAACACACACTCCTGCTAAAAAGTCAGCACCACATTTGAATTTCTATGGATGTGTGACTGAGTGACTGTAGTACAAGCTGTCAAAATATATGCCTGCCTGTCTAATTTTTTATGTTTACTTACCACACCAGCTCCTCTCCGTGCAATCTCCAGCTCTCTGAAGAAGTTCTCAAGCTCCTTGCCCTCAATGTAGCCATTACCTGTTATAGAAATCCAATTTATATCAGCGTTTAAAAGCTAAAGTACATAAAGCTGGTGCTAGAGCTCAAAACATTTCCCATTACAGTTTTACAAGGTGTGACAGTGACTATATAATTACCAGCCGACTATGAACGATTGACATGAAGTAGTTAATTTGGCTGAATGACCATCTAGCCATAAAGATGGTTAACTTTCAGGATTGGTTTGCTGGCTGGCACCCAAATCAGGGCAACTATAGAGCTTAATTAAAAACTCTTGACGGCTGTTCTCCCAAGCGTGCTTTGAATGCTCTCCTTTTTCCGCTTTGCCTCTAATTGGGGGCCTTACTGCTGGTGCCTTTTAAGTACCATTTATTTGAAAAGGCGAAAAGAAGATCTCCAGCTTGATGCTTAGGAGAACTCTATTGATATTCCAACCCAATTTCCACTAATATATGAGATATTGCCATCTGTGGTCAATGTTCCATGCCAGGAAATTGGTCTTTGTGCAAAGGAATTGCCTATGCATGTGTGTGTGTCCGTGTAGTTAAAGAAGTAAGCGGTAAAATAATGTTCATATCTGCTGTGTTTCCAAAAAGCAAACTATTTAAATGTCTACTTTTAAACTACTTTTTCAATAATTGTGAGTTGATCTGCTTACAGGCAAAAGTGACATTTACAGGCAGCTAAAAATCAAGCTCTCAATGGGAAAGACCCTCTCTTTCTGGTATTTACAAAAAACACTGAATAACAGGATAGCATGGCCAAGACACTTTTCGGGATGCTTGCTGTGCAATACATGATAAACAGTCGATCAACACTGTGGCAGTCCTTGCTGTTAAGCCTCACGAATTTCATTATCTCAAAAACAGCACATTGATTATGTGTTGAGTTCAGCTTCTGCTCAGCCGTATAGAACGCTTAATCGGTTTATTCTGATGAACAGTGAGAACACACACTTTAATTACATTTGATTTAAATACACTTGTGCATGCAGGAAGAAACTAATTGCTGTTTTTTGGTATCTAAGATGCTATACCCTTCCTTCCTTACATTATGTTTCATTTGCAACTAAAACAACATATAATTTTTAATACAAAGATACATAGTTCACTGCAGCAAAAGTTGAGGAAAGAATCTAACCCAATGATTGCTCGTTAACTGTTGGCTTGTCAACATGGACAAAAAATACAGAATGGTCAGAATTTACGTTCAGGCCCTTTATAATTTTCCCATATAGGTTTATAGGTTACCCATATAGGTTTATGAGTCTTGGCTAGGAAAGCAGCTGTCATCTGGGACCACTGGTTCAACCTTGCACTGACAGAGAAGACATTCCATGGACAGTGTTTTCAAGAATGTTCTTTGACTTTTTTAGACTGTACATCTTTCCTTGTTCTGCTGGCTAACAATACCACCATCTTGGCTCTGCTATGGCCTCTGGCCTGGTCAGCTGATCTGAGGGTGGATCTGTTATTTTAGACTGAAATATCCATGTCAGGTGTTGGTACAAATGGAAGAGCTATGTCATGCTAAACATCCGTATATATATATTTTTTTTCACTGGAGAAATTTCCCAGTCACTGTATTTATTTAAAGTGTCTTTATTAATGCTTTTCCCACAGATCAGGGTTATTTTTGGATGTGTGTTCAAATGCTGTGGACAGTGCCCTATAATCCATAAGGACATAAACAAGATGTTTGTGTTTAGTTTTACCATTTTTCTTTCTTTAGAATCAGAAATGAGACTTTGATGGTTTCCTCACACAGCCTACAGTGCTGCTCAGTGTCCTCCTCTTTTGTAGATAATTATATTTTGTGTATTATTATTTAATTAACACAGATTAATTCTAATGGTCTTTTATTTTGTCTCATGTGATTTAGAAAGCCTGTTGTAAAGAGCTGGACCGTTAGCCTAGCAGAGGGGATAACCTAGCTAACGATTTTTAAATTTCTGTTTTGGGACTCCGGAATTTTTTAAACCCCTGTACTGTGTTTACTATTCTATAAAAGTCTGTCACCGAGTGAATAGATTTCTAAAGCTCTGTAACTGTGACTTCGTCCTGTCCAGCAAACACTAGTCTGCTTGCTCGGACGTTTGGAATGAACTGAGCGGGAAGAACGCTGGTATTTCATTCCCACCCGTATTTCCGGTGACTCCGCCCTGCTGCGCGACGATTGGCTAGTGGGTCATATTTACCAGAGGTCCGCCAATCTAAGCGCAGGGGGCGTGGTTTGCCAAAATACGGGTGGTGTAACAACCACACCGCTCAGTCCCATACGTCCCTGAAGCTGTCCAGTGGGCTTAGGTGCATCTCAGTGTCTGAATTGCACTAATGAACTCCACCACACCCAGAGCGGAGCAAACCCCAGAGAAATCCACATACTGTACAACATACTAAGTCACAGACCAGCCACACAACAGACTGTCCACACGCTCACTCTCTGACCCGCACTTTTAGATAGGAAATCCCAGCTCTAACCATTCATTAAAAAAATGACCGCAAATCGAGCTTTTCCAGACCATTTGCATGGTCAAAAATCATCAGTAATAAACTTGCACGGATTTAGGGAATAGGACCAAACAAGAGCTTGTTTAATCAATACTTATCATCTCTATACATTTCTATGCATGTGTCTAATACAAATCATACTCTAGCATAAACGTGCAATTTGCATTAACATTCGATCGTGCAAATACAATATGAAGAGTTTTTATTATTATTATTATAAATCACCAAAAGCAGCAGCAAGCAAGAGCGAAATTCCCAGCACGCAGCTCCACAGATCCCTGATCAGGTAAAGAACTAATATAACTCAAGTTTAAGTAACAAAAACGTCTTCCAGTGAAAACAGAGCCGCTTTCTTTTGTCGTACAGCGGTCTGAGGTTCTCTTCAAAAACACATAATAAATGAATCTCACTCAGAGCCATAACACCAGCACCACGCTGAGGCGGTTTGCTGCTGTTCAAACATGCTTATCCGTCCTTCTTTAGACAAAACCGCCACAGCTGGAAAACTTTGCCCCCTCCCTTCAGTCACTCACCGTCAGCATCGAAATGCTTCCAAATGTCCAGGAACTGGGAGGCCGTGAGTTCGGCCAGGTGAAGGTAAGGAGGCTGCTGCGCTTTGTTAGCCATTGCTGTCTTCTCTCTGTGTTTCTCTCTCTCTCTGAGCCCCCTTTACGTACTAGAAAATCCCGGGCGAACTTTGTCACACGGCGATGCTCGCTGTCCAGCCCCCCCTGCGCGCCGCAGGAGCTTTTAAAGAAGAGGCGAGGCTGCAGTTCCTTTGAGGACCTGTAGAGGGGGCTGAAGCTCTGATGGTGTCAAACTGCCCCCTTCTGGCTCTCCTCACAGCCGGAGCCATCTGGCCTGCTCCCAGCGAACTCCACACGGGTTTTAAATGTCCCATGTCATCAAACATTAAATCATCACTTTTTTAAAATGAAAGAGGTTGATGTTGGTGTTGCATGTAAACATTGTCCATATATAGAAAATAAGCTGCAGAAAATTGGCTTGATTTGAAATAATTGTTGCTGTTACGTGACATAACCAACATATTTACAAATATCCGCCCATTAAGCCCACAGCAGTTTAGCCCCGCCCATTTACGCTATAATTTTCTGTATAAGCAGTGTTTCAGCCTGGACTACTTTTTGAACTACTTTTTTTTTTTAGTACGGGCCAGCCAATCAGAACTGGTAAGAAAAATGATATGTAAGAGGATGCAATCAGTAGACTTCGTGAGATTAATGTTTTTGGTTTAAAACATTCCAAAATTAACTAAAATTATTATGATAGTGTAAAGTAATAATAGTTTAGACCTATAGTTTTGCAGACATACCTGCTGAAGTCCAGCTAGCCCTGGCCTGTATTGTCTCATCACTTTGTACCTGAAAAGGTGATAGGGGGCACTGTAGTATTAAGTCTGCTTTAGGTGATACATGAATGGATAAGGTAAAAAAAAACCCTCATCCATTCTTGACAAGCACAAACATTCAAAGGCAAAGAAAACAAGTGACAAAAATAAAGAGCATTAAAGTGAAATAAAAGGATGAAGTTTGATGTTGAAGTTGGTAAGGAAAAGTGGGAGAGGGAGTGAGGTGGAACTGTGTGGATTGTGTCATTTTCCATGCTGCTCCTTTAATTCTAATTAAATATAAATAAAATAATAATATAAAATGAGGTCAGAAAGTGCTCACTTGAAAGTAAAAAATATTAGAAATGGAAATATTTGAAACTTAGAGACAGGAGAACATGGCTGTGTACACAGGAAATCAAATCGCATTCTTTGAACTTATTGCTTTGCATTTTTTACATCTTAATGCAGTGATGGAAGTGTGAAGCGCAAACTCACTTATAAGCTACAAACAAAGAGCAGGATGTGTGAGTAATGTGCAGCATGAGGCATTGCTGTGCTGTGGCCTGTTTGTTTAACTGGGAGCTTGGGGGCGATTATGTAACTCCATCAGAGTTCACTGCAGACTGCTTTAATTGTAGTGTATTGGCACTGATTATCATGTTTAATTTTTGTCAGTGCCTGTAAAATATAACACATGTATATTCTATTAATGTAATGTATGTTGTTATTTGTGTGGATTTGTGTGATTTTGGGAACATCATTCTGCTCATTTTCTTTAATGCAAAAAAACTCATATGAAGTAAAAGAGCCGAAGGATTTCCTGTTACTGAGGTTAAGGTTCAGATTTTAGTTACAGTACTGCATATAAACCAGAGACTAGTATCTGTCCAGTACAACATTTCTCAGTGTCAGGAGAACAAAAGAAATCATGACTACACTGAAACTAAACAACTGTCAGAATCAGAACCAGATTTACAGGTCATGTACACTCATCATTAAGAAGATTAACTGCACCCAGAAGGAATCAACAAACAGAAACAAAACTTGATAGGTAGACATGTGAAGGATTCAAGTGTCACACTCAGCCAAGGAGTGTGACTATAAGCAGGGAGGGACCTTATGGCTGTACCCAACTGACTAAACAAGGCTGTCCTGTTGTGCATGCTTTTCATTCTGACTTGTGCTGTTCTGCAAGCAAAGTGTGCCTCGGAGAGGGGCTTGAAAGCAATTCAAGCAGTTGGAAGAGGGATCATAGGGCTCCAGGAAGCTGGATGGTCTTATCAACAAATTGGGCGCCAAACTGGTTGTGCAGATACTACCAAAGCATGCTGTTGGAAGCAGCAGATAGAAGAAAGTATGCACCAGTAACAAGAAGGAGCCATAAGACATACATGGACCATGGAGAGAGAGAACTGATGAATTGTGACCCAACAGCCACACAATGACATGCAGTGAGCAGTGATGCCCTCCATAAGTCATCTTGTTAGTGTCAGAACTATCAGCATACAGAGAGGAAGTGCAATGGTTAACGGACTGGTGTAGAACCAACAACCTGTCTCTGAACGTAGACAAAACCAAAGAGATGGTTGTTGACTTCAGAAGGACAAGGTGTGACCACTCTCCACTACACATCGGCTTCACTGCGAAGATTGTGAAGAGCACCAAGTTCTATGGAGTTCACCTGGCAGAGGATCTCACCTGGTCCCTCAACACCAGCACCATAACCAAGAAAGCCCAGCAGCGTCTCTACTTTCTGCGAAGGCTGAGGAAGGCACATCTCCCACCTCCCATCCTCACCACCTTCTACAGAGGAACCATCGAGAGCATCCTGAGGAGCTGCATCACTGCCTGGTTTGGGAACTGCACTGCATCGGATCGCAAGTCCCTGCAGCGGGTAGTGAGGACAGCTGAGATCATTGGTGTCTCTCTCCCCACCATCACAGACATTTACACCACACTCTGCATCCGCAAAGCAACCAGCATTGTGGGTGACCACACACACCCCTCACACACACTCTTCACCCTCCTACCGTCTGGAAAAGGTACAGAAGCATCCGGGCCCACACATCCAGACTGTGCAACAGCTTCTTTCCCCAAGCCATCAGACTCAACAACTTAACAACCAGAGTCTGGTCTGAATAACTGCACACATTCAGTGACTGGACTGAATGCACACACACACAGTCTCATCTTTTAAATCTGTCTACACATAAACTTAAGGAGTACAATGTTTACATTCATACCAAATATGGACATGACTGCTGCTAAAAAACAATGTTCATCTATAAAAAATCCCACTACCAGTGGGCTATCTGCACTGTCCCCTCCCTGTATTTATTGTTTGCTGTTTTGTATATTGTAAATTGTCTTGTGTATTTATTGTATTTATTGTTCTATGTAGAACCTTGGTGCTGGAGGAACGTTGTTTCGTTTCACTGTGTACTGTACACCACTGTATATGGTTGAAATGACAATAAAAACTACTTGACTTGACTGCAATGGTGTAAAGCTAGACTGTCATTGAGTGTCTCAGAATGGCAGAAAGTCATGTTCAGGGAAGAATCCTGCTTTTGTCTTGGTGGAGACGGTGTGGACCATTAGGAACCTCTACAACTCCACGAGACATCTAGCATGTTGCGTTAATAAACATGGCGACCTGATGCCATACTGAGAGACAGTACTACTGTATGTGTAGCTCAATGCATATGGCCATATCAACGCTTCCTTATGGGTGCAACAACGGTCAGTGTATGTTGACACACGCACGTTACAAAATCTGCATTTGCAATTGCACATTTCCACCAGAGAGGTCTCCAGATCCTGAAATTTTACATTCTGTTGCTTAAATGGCAGTTCTGACTAGAAACTAAACACAGGGAGGCTGGTTATACAGCACTATGTCTAGGCTAAGGGAAATATCCTGTATGTAGAAAGGAATACAATCATCTGTATTTGCAAATGAGGACAAATGCAAAACAGTTGAAGCGATAGTTAACTAGCACGAATAAGGAAGCACGTATGCAGCTTGCTGTTAAGACAGAGTTAAATAAGTCTAGAACTAAAGCCTGAACATCTGAGGGCAAGACTAAATCGATGTGAGCTTAACACGTGCGTCTTTATTTTAATACAATGAGCGTGAATGTGAGCACATGAGCACCTCCTCTGCAAGGTGTTTACGTCCGCAGTGCGCGTGCCGAGGCGTGAGCCCTCCTGGGGATCTTCCAGCATCACAAGCTAATTATCCCAGCGCGCGCTCACGCATGCAGACCAGCGCCTTTCCTCCAAAGACGCAGGAGCAAGGGAGCGCGCGCAGGGAGACGCGGCCCCGATGCGCGCCCCCGCAGGCGCTCGGCAATAATTACGGCGCACCACGAGAAGGCGCACCTACGAAAAGCCTGAACGCCAATTACGAGCACTTCCTTGAACCGAGTCGACGCGCCCAGATTAATTAGAAATCCGCGCGCTAATCACGTTTCACACGTCCCCCAGAGAGCCCCCCGGTTGAGGGAAGATCCGCCTCAGGGTCAAAGCATAAAACCAGCGGGAATTCGGATTTATATGCGCGAACGCACACTGGAGTGCCCGCCTTTGATTGGGGTCGGAGATGATTGTCGTGTCTGTCAGAGGAGGCTGGAGCTCCTCTTTAAGTTAGTTAGCGCTCTAAGTTACACTGATGATCAAAAGAACAGTTGCATTAATAACCCAAAAGAAAATCAACCGACAGGAATGAAACACGCAGAGCAGGTTTGACATTGTGAAACACGCAAATGGTCCAAATTTCACAATCGATTGTGATTGAATCGAATGTGACATAGGCAAAGACGAGCATTATCACTGTACCTGACGATTGCAGATACACTGCTCTCCTTTCAGATCTGGACCAGGGCATCACTGAGCTCCTGGACAGTCTGAAGTGCAACTTGGTGGTGTAGAATGGACCGAAACATAATGTCCCAGAGGTGTTCTATTGGATTTAGGTCAGAGCCGGTGGGCCAGTCAATGGTATCAATTCCTTCATTCTCCAAGAACTGCTTGCATACTCTCACCACATGAGGCCGGGCATTGTTGTGCACCAGGAGGAACCCAGGACCCACTGCACCAGCGTAGGGTCTGACACTGGGTCCAAGGATTTCACCAAGATACCTAATAGCCAATTCTGGTGTTCTGTGGCAAATGCCAATCGAGCTCTACGGTGCTGGCCAGTGAGCACAGGGCCCACTACAGGATGTCAGGCCCTCAGGCCACCCTCATGAGGCCTGT
Source organism: Prochilodus magdalenae (assembly GCA_024036415.1). NCBI lineage: Eukaryota > Metazoa > Chordata > Actinopteri > Characiformes > Prochilodontidae > Prochilodus > Prochilodus magdalenae. The sequence continues at coordinate 41,833 of JAMWET010001869.1, forward strand.
TTCTGATTGTTTGGTCAGACACATTCACAGCAGTAGGGCTCTGGCAGTGCTCATCTTCTTCCTCCTTGCACAAAGGAGCAGATACCGGTCCTGCTGAGGGGTTAAGGACCTTCTACAGCCTTGTCCAGCTCTCCTAGAGTAACTGCCTGTCTCCTGGAATCTCCACCATACTCTTAAGACTGTGCTGGGAGACACAGCAAACCTTGTGGCAATGGCACATATTGATGTGCCATCCTTCAGTAGTTGGACTACCTGTGCAACCTCTGTAGGGACCAGGTACCGCACCATGGTACTAGAAGTGACGCTGACCCAAGTCAACTGCAAAACTAGTGGAAAATCAGTGAAAAAAAAAAAATGAGGGGGGGGCAAAATGTCAATGTCCTCGTCCTTTTAAACCATTCCTGTTTTGGAGGGTGTCTCATTGTTGCTTCTCTACTGCACCTGTTGTTAATTTCATTAACACCAAAGCAGCTGAAACTGATTAACAGCCCTCCCTACTACTTAACTGACCAGATCAATATCCTTGAAGTTGAACTGAGTTGATGCTATACTCTGTTAAAAAGTGTTCCCTTTATTTTTTTGAGCAGTGTATGTAGGAAGCAGTAATACCCTCTATGAGTCATCCTGTTAGTGCCAGCACCATTGGCAGACGACGCATGCACACAGACCGCTAGAACGACTGCCCTTAACACCATGTCAGCATCACCAAAGACGGTAGCTGTGTCATGTCAGACTTTTTGTCTCTGTGGAGATGACCAACAAATCTGTGTATGAAGCCACCGTGGTCAGCACTAAGATGAACGGTTTGTTGTCACGCATCACATGTGCAGAAGGCCTGGTTATCATGAACAGTCCACCGTCACCCCTACTGCAAAATCTGCAGTGTAAGAATATTCAAGATGCATGTGATGCATTATTACAGGACACCATTAGGAACCTCTACAGCTCCATGCCGAGATGTTGAAGTTAGCAAACATGGTAGCCCAACACCACACTGACAGCTAATCTCTGGAGTGCAACAGAAATTTAGAGCACCGTAACTTGGATCACATTGTGGACCCCAAACTCACCTGGCTCCTCACCTGGTGTCTTCTCAAAGACGACCAAGACTGCCTCTGTATGTGTAGCACAATAAATATTATAAATATTACCCATATCAGTCTAAATTTATCATCATTTACTGTTCCCGGTAACCTTTATCTTCCTTCTGCACAGCATTGCAATCCCACACTTCCTTCTCAGTGCAACTGTTCTGTTATTGATTAGTGTAGTTATGATTCTTCAATCACTTGTAACTTCAGCATTGAATACATGTAGCAGTATTAGTACATCATATAAATCAGTATCATAGAAATTCCATGTTGCCTTGCCTTTTGCAATATGTGTAAAGGAACGGTTGGGTGAGAAATCCTGATTAATTTTCAGGTTAGAAAGGCTAACGTTGCTAACAAATGCTAAAAAGTCAACAGTAGGAGTTGCTTTCTACTGCTTGGTGACAATGCTTTAAGCTTGATAAGGACCAGATGCTGACCACATAATTATGAGATTAAGAACTTGGTCGCCTTTGAGAAGACACCAGGTGAGGAGCCAGATGAGTTTGGGGTCCACAATGTGATCCAAGTTACGGAGCGCTTAATTTCACTGGCTTTCAAGAGCTCAGCTGTCGTCAAGCACCTATGGTATGCCAACGTTGCATGCTACACCATACCATTCATCACTACAGTAACAGTTAACACTAACTAACTAACCCCAGCCACCAGCTAACACCAACAACATAAACAATAACAAATGTCTTTCATACCGCAGGCAAAGCACTTCCTGAGGAGTCTGGGACAGTCTTACAGTGGAAGTCTTCAGCTTGCCCACTGTTGTGCTACCACAGTACTTAAATCAGAAGAGCTGTAACATTAGCCAAAGGTATGACTAAAGCACAGGGAAAACACACAGCTAACCAGTTAAGGTAGACTGAAGTGTGGAAACACTGTCCAAAAGCAAGGCTTCCACTGAAAAATATAAGACTTGATAATGACCTGGGAAAACCAGAACTGCCAGCAGGTTGTTTTTTGGTACAATTTCATACCACAGTGGTTCCAAGCCCTGCCCCTGGAGAACCTCTACCTGGCACATTTTAGTGTTTAGCTGCTCCAATACACCCGATCTGAACAAACAGATAACTGATTATTAGCACAATTCTGAGAAGCCCCGCACTCTGGTGTTATTCCTACTACATTGGCTAAACTTTCATTTCCAGCCACTTAATAGCATTTGCTAACAGACTAAATGGGCTCAGCAGTGCAGTGACAAATGTAGAGGCGCACAGAGGAGAACATCTAAAACATTATTCAAAAATAAAGTAAGATGTCCATTCAGATGAGCTAAAGTCAAATCTAACTGTAAAGCTCAAAACTTCAGGAATGATATAAAACAGGGTTTGTCTGAATTTCAAGCTGCCTATTTAACTTAGCTCTTTTAGCTTAATAAGTCTAAATAATTGGTTCCGGTTCGCTAAGAACAATTTAGAAGCTTTTATTTTTAAGGGTGTGTCCAGGATTGAAGTAGAGAACCTCTGGTTAAGTAATGTATGTTAACCTATAAAGGCAATCATTTAAGGGTGGTTTAATTTAATTGTCTAGGCTCTAACACATAACCATGTTTTAGAGTTGTTGCTGCATCATGACACTTTCTGAGGGCAGGACATTTGGTCCAGAGGATTCAGTCTCAGGTTTTTGGTGTCACAGGGCAGTTCACCTCAGCTTACCACAGACAAGTTTTTCAAAGCAGCCATGCAGTGGCCCTCTGCTGCCCTCATGCTTATTAGAACTTTCTGTGTAAGAAATAAGTTGGCGTTGTGTGAAAAGTGTTGCCTAAAAGTTTTGGATAATTAAGTTATTGTGTTGGCCTTGCTGAACCCATATTATTCATGGTTTTTGTAATGGAGAAGAAAGCCAGTGCCTAATTTATCACGCCTCATTGCTTGAACACAAACTCTTCAAGTATGGGGACAGTGTTGGCAGGACATGTGGCAGGACATGTGATATATTAACTGGAGACCCCCTTGTCTTTTACAGTGTTGGTGCAGTTTAGATGCATGACAATTATGATCATAATGACCACTCTCATCATTTTGATAATTGATAACCCATCTTAAGTGAGAGTAGCATATCTTATGACATCAGAGGTGGGAGGTGTGGCTTAACCCCATACTAATGCAACTTTATTGTTACTTCAGTAAAATCATAACTAAAAAAAGCCCTTTCCTATAAACAACTTTGGAGAAATAGAGAAGTATCAGGTCAAGTGATCATGTAAGTACTGAGGTACTTACTGATTTATGCTTAATTAGGCTTATAAGCTCTGGAGGGACAAGTTTAACTAACAGCAGAACAGTACAGCTGATGTAACCAACACAGCACTTATTTACTCTCACTCACTCATTTGCTGCCTGTCCATTGCACGGGCCAACACAACGCAATAAAACTAAATAGAAACAAAGTAACTAAATATTAAAGGGGCTTTTTGTGCAATTTATAATTAAAACATTTAAAAATCAACTATCAACAAAAACATCCCACAGAGTGTGAAGAAAAACGGATTTTGATGGTTTATGGAAAAGGTCTGTGTATCATGTTGCAGAAATATCTACTGAAGTTAGCATGTTGATCAGCTAGCTCCACATGTCCTGTCTAGTAATTCCACTTTACACCACAAGAAGTCACAGTGAGTTACTGTGGCGTTAGATCAAATCAATCTGACATGACAAGACAAAGAAGTAACTTTAACCTTATGGCATTGGTGATCTCTGGTTAATCAAGTTGAAGGTTCTGCTACCAGCTAGCTAAGTTAAAGACAGGTAACCAATGAAAGCAGGAGTAAACTAAACTAAACCAGTTTTGAGCTTTATCAAACCTCATCAGTGCTCCTTATTCAAAGCGCTAATATTGCCTGCACAAGTTCACCTTCTGCAAAACCTGTGCAAAAGTTGTGGGAAATTTGATGTTAATTTTTTCCAATGTATTAAATTCAGCAAACAAATTCAAAAACATTTGCAGAAAAGACCACATTTTTGTTCTCTGCAGAGGATGTGTTCTTTATTTAATATCATTATTTATTATTAACACATAGAAAATCAAGCAAACAGGCAATGTGATCAGGTGTTCACATGTATGCATATACAGTGGGGTGCGAAAGTTTGGACAGCCTTGTTAATTTTCCTGATTTACCTTTATAAAGCATTGATTGTTTGGAGAAAAAAATTCCGTTAAATATATCATATAGGGGACAAACACAGTGATATTTGAGAAGTGAAATGAAGTTTATATGATTTACAGAAAGTATGCAATAATTGTCTAAACAAAAGTAGGCAGGTGCATAAATTTGGGCACCAAAAAAAAAAACCCTTTAGTAGATCCTCCTTTCGCAGAAATAACAGCCTCTAAACGCTTCCTATAGCTTCTAATGAGAGTCTGGATTGTGGCTGAAGGTATTTTAGACCATTCTTCTTGACAAAACATCTCTAGTTCATTCAGGTTTGATGGTTTCTGAGCATGGACAGCTCTCTTTAAGTGACACCACAGATTTTCAATAATATTCAGGTCTGGGGACTGAGATGGCCATTCCAGAACGTTGTACTTGGTCCTCTGCATGAATGCATTAGTAGATTTTGAGCAGTGTTTAGGGTCGTTGTCTTGTTGGAAGATCTAGCCCCAGTGCAGCTTCAGATTTGTCACTGATTTCTAGACATTGGTCTCCAGAATCTGCTGATATTGACTGGAATCCATGCGTCCCTCAACTTTAACAAGATTCCCAATCCCTGTACTGGCCACACAGCCCCACAGCATGATGGAACCACCACCAAATTTTACTGTAGGTAGCAGGTGTTTTTCTTGGAGTGCTGTGTTCTTTTTCCTCCATGCATAACGGCCCTTGTTATGCCCAAATAACTCTATTTTAGTTTCATCTGTCCACAGCACCTTATTCCAAAATGAAGCTGGCTTGTCCAAATGTGTTTTACCATACCTCAAGCGGCTCTGTTTGTGATGTGGACGGAGAAAATGCTTCCTCTGCATCACTCTCCCATACAGCATCTCCTTGTGTAAAGTGCGTCGAATAGTTGAACGATGCACAGTGACTCCATCAGCAGCAAGACCATGTTGTAGGTCTTTGGTGCTGGTCTGTGGGTTGACTCTGACTGTTCTCAACATCCTTCGCTTCTGTTTATTCCAGATGGTCTGCCACTTCGAGCCTTGACTTGAACTGTACCTGTGGTCTTCCATTTTCTCACAATGTTTTTCACAGTGGAGACTGAAAGCTGAAATCTCTGAGATAGCTTTCTGTATCCTTCCCCTAAACCATGACGGTGAACAATCTTTGTTTTCAGGTCATTTAAAAGTTGTTTTGAGACTCTTATGCTGCGACTCTTCAGAGAAGATGCAAAGAGGAGAAAAACGTACAATTGCCCCCCTTAAATACCCTTTCTCATAATTGGAGTCACCTGTGTATGGAGGTCAAGGGTCACTGAACTTACCAAACCAATTTTGAGTTCCATTAATTAGTTCTTAATTAGTAAGGTTTTGAAATCAATAAAATGACAACAGTGCCCAAATTTATGCACCTGCCTACTTTTGTTTAACCAATTATTGCACACTTTCTGTAAATCATATAAACTTCATTTCACTTCTCATATATCACTGTGTTTGTCCCCTATATGATATATTTAATGGAATTTTTTTTCTCCAAACAATCAATGCTTTATAAAGGTAAATCAGGAAAATTAACAACGCTGCCCAAACTTTTGCACCCCACTGTACAACATCCTGCTATTCAGTTTTGGTGTACTTTTGCAATGACAGTAATTCTATTCTATTCTATTCTATTCTATTCTATTCTATTCTATTCTATTCTACAGGGTAGAATTGTAGAGCTGCAAACTACACCTATATATTAAATGGACTGATACAATGAAGGTGTAATAAATGAAGCGGTCAGTCAGTGTACATGTAAAGGCAATACCATTTATATGTATTTTTCAGGAAAAATGTCCTTATAGTCCATATGTTAAATTGAGATTCAATTTCTGCAATTTAATTAAAATATTGAAAATAAACTACATAACTGACAACTAGTGTAACAACAAATAATTTTATCAAATTGATTTTATTATAATAAAATATTTTCAAAACTGATTGCTTGCTTTCTAATCTGGCTTTAGTAGTGTACCTGGAAAAAGCTGAGAAGAAGAGGACTGTGCAAAAACATTTGGGCTGCTGTGTACCATTAGTGAGTGGGTCATGGCGCTGCAGCCTGGGACCAGCCGGTTACTGAAATATGCAGGCGTATGAGCACATATTGGATGCTGCTGAAAATGTGCTGTTTGGTGGTTCTCAGCAAGAATGAGAAGGCAATCAAGAAACTCACTGAAATACAGGCAAACCTGTTCTCATCCCAGACACTTTTAAACTGTAATAAATTCTTCTGTATCATTACCCTAGAAGTGTTTTCAGCTGTGCACCTCTGAAATGCAATGGTACAAAATCATCTTTGACCCTGGCTTTACATTTGGGCCCATTGTAGTAAATCACTGCTTTGAATGTGGCTTAAAGGCTCATATTTCCAGATGTGCTGAACATACTTCATGTTTTGAGGATGGCATGGCAGCGAGTGAATGCTGATATGAAGCGGTGGCTTATAGAAATGAGGCATGAGAAAATGAAATAGTGATTGATGCACATGTATCTGCTCAGGAGGTTCTCTTCAGTCCGTACCCTATACCTCACAAATACACATTACACACACAGACTCACACACAGCTTACTCACAAACTCAAACAAACACACATACAGCAGCACCCCCCACTGGAATCCATTTTTAGATCAAGAGCTCTTCCTCACTCCTCCCCAGATATCGCACCCCTCCCCATTGCACTCCCCCCATCCCGTCCATTATTTCTCTGGTTTTCATCTTGTTTTAATCAGTGCTGCACCACGGTCCTCGCTGCTGATGAAGAGACACTCCTTATTTTGCCCCCACTTTCTATATATATCAGGAAAAACAGCATGAAAAAAGAGACCACCCCGGAATACAGTCAAGCATGCAAACACATGATGGGAAATTCCGTGTTTTTCCATGTAAACAGCTTTTTTGAGAGCCCATTTTAAAGAACTACTGCAGCATATTTCAACCTGATCTCGATTCCCCACATCTGTAGCACATAATAAACATTGAACTCATACACACTTAGAACTGAAATTAATGGGCAGGTGCTGAAAAAGATTTACCACTAGAAAAAGCATTTAAACAACCAACCAACCATAGAGGGCTGCTTTAGCATGACGTGTGAGGCAAGGAAGGGGCTGTCAAAATGGTTCTACAACAACTAAAGAACCTCGTGAAACAACGTCATCCAACATACAATATCTATCTCTGATAGTTAGAACCAACCAACCAACATCACCAGGGTGAGCTAGATCTGTGATTCCCTGCCTGTTTTCTGGTCCTGGAGGGTAGGAAGTGAAGTATATAGGTTGAACAAAACTAGTTCATTTACTTGTTACTTCCTGAAGTATTTTTTAAACTGACAAACTATTTTACTGTGTACAGAGGAGAAAAAAAAGAAAGAAAGAAAGGCCCAGCAGTGAAAACATGAAAGCATGTGGTGCAGCACTGAGGTCGATGTCTTAATCACTTCTCCCCTGGTGATGCCTCTCATTCCAAAATGATAATCCATCTGCCCTTGCCTCCTCAATAAACTCTGGGCAGATCGATTGTGTGGTGACAAAAGCGGCCAAGCAAATAGATCGAGGCAGCTCTGCTGAACAAAGACTTTCCGTACTCCTCAGCTTCGCCCGTCAGCAGCCACCCTGCTGGTGCCCGGCCAAGAGGCGGACGGCAGTGCTGCCAGATGGGCTATTGACTGACTTTCCCTCATCATATTAACTTACTGTCACTTTCAGAACATACTGACTGACGGTTTTGTCCTGTAGATCATATCAGATAACTGGCCCTTGTGTAAGTGCACTTCCTGCCTGGCCATTGACTTGATAATAATAGTTGGATGCACAGGGGTTTCATGAATGCTTGAACATAATGACTATATTCTGAATGTTTCAGACACTCCACACTGTAAAAAGGAATGAATGTAGTGTCAATTTAGATGCAGGTTGAAAAAAAGTATTTGCTTAATGTCAGTTATATCCAGTTAATGTGCTTTGACATAATTTCCCACACCATATATGTTAAATAAGATGGAAAGTCTCCTGGATTGCAAGGTGGATGCTTTTATTGTTGTTTGTTTCCTACATCTAAATGGTTGATCAGATTGAGATCTGGGGAATCCGAGGAACACCAGTGAACTCTTCTAGTTCCAGTGCAAAACTAAAGAACCAGACTTCAGGCACCAAAAATGTCTTGAATGCATTTGGGGAGAGATAACCATATGTAAGCTTCATTCCTAAATAAGATCTTGTGGGCTGTCAGAATGAGGGATCTGAATGGCTCCTCCTGACAGCAAAGGAGAGAGACTATTTCCTGTGCAGGATCAGATTAAAGTGCCATGCTGTGGGCCAGTTCTGTCCACAACACAGTGATGGATTGGTGCGTGCTTCACTCTTTTTAGTAGCTGAGCTTTATCAGCTGTGAATTTGCTTAATCAGAGCGATGACATGAATGAGCCAGCAGCAAACTAAAAGGGGCAACATAATTTAAGTTATTTTAAAAAGTTAATGGCACACAGGGTAGTGCTGGGTGTGACTGATAAAAGTCTTTTCTGAAATGTAAGGGTTATGCAAATTAAAATAAAGAATAACTCTTTTGTAAACATACTCACATCCTACATTGGTGCTACAACAACCACTAAAGTGAGGCGCACTGGTTTAAAGTCTAGGAAAGCTCCATTCTGCTGATGAATCTACAGCTTTGAAGGGTGGGCTGTTAGAAATGTGTTTTGGTGAATGCATAAGACACAACTAATATTACAGAAAGCAGAATATCTTATTACTGTAGTAGCTGTCTTTAAAAGCCATCTTTACAGTGGAGAACAATGCTAACTCAAATAACAAAAATGACCCACCAAAGGCGGATAAAAAATTACACAATTTTATCATTACATTTCTGTTAAATAAAGAATCAGAATCACTGTTTTCTAAATTATTCTATTTGACTGAAGTAGGAGTTACACTACTGCCAGTTTGATTATATGTATTAGCTTGTAGATCAGTGGGTATGCTGGGAATCTGGATTGACTGACACCACAGGATTCCACAGAGGTCGTGATGTATTTTCCTTTTTTTTTTAACACATGGGCCCTACCTGAAAGAGTTGTCTCTCCGAAAGCCTTCCAGTAAACAAATTTTGAATTTTGGTAACTTAAATTCTTCCAGCTATTATAGAAACAACAAAATACAATATTATAGAAATCTGCCCCATTTATCTCTTTTTGCTTCTTCTCTGCAAAAGTGACTTGATCCTCTGGTGTATGAATACACAGTGTTAATAACATGGCTAAAGAGAGCAGCCTTGGCAATTCTGAAACCAAAATCATATTTTGGATGTGCAAGGGAAGAGAGGAGTGGCAACTGTTGACAAGCTCCTTTCACAAAACAGGTGAGCCTTAAATGCTAAACTGCAAGCAAGCTGCAGTAAAGTAACCTACTAGCACCCTGCATCCAAAGCAGATTTAAGGTGGTCTATAATTGGGGGGGGGGTCACTCAGCTTGGTCATGCAAAACATAGCATATGCTGGTCTGTGCTGGTTTTTCTAGTAGGCCTGCCATTCATAACAAACACAAGCTTACAAAGAAGCAGGATTCTGAGTAAATACAACTAGTAGCATTTTGTCATTAGCTAGTGTAACAAACAGTGGTTTTGTGATGATATCCCAGCAATGTACAGCTTTAGTCCCGCAGCTAACCTCTAAAACACACTCTGTTAGCTCCAGAAGGCACTGAGGGAGACAGAACAGCACCTCTTCCTGTACTTATATGAGACTATGTGAGCTCACCAATGTAACCTCTAATTACATTGATTAGTTAAAGTCTACTCCTTTTACCTACAGCAAAATTGACGATTTAGCACAACTTGCTTTGTCAGGACTTGTCCTCTACAATGCAAATGGAAATGTGTTCTACTATTAAACAGAAATGTAACAGAACCTTACACAGTTTTAAAACAGACTAATGAAACATTTGGAATATGTATTTATTTTCTGTGTATGTGGAGCTGTTCTCCTATATCTGAAGCATTCTGCAAATGACTGCAGTTAATCTTTATTTGTAAGTGTGGCATGAGAACGATCTATAACCTGAGCTGCATGCAAATAGTCGTAATGATCATCATAATGATGTTTCTGTTACCCGCCAAGCCCCCTAACAACCCCTCACACACCCACCCCCCACCCCCGAAAACAGTGAGCACATTTTAATTAGTGTCCGTGTAAAGGCAACCTTGAAAACAGCAAAGTCACCTGCAATATTTTGTCTGAATTCTGTAGGCTACATCCCAAAGTCAACTGAAACAGATGATCTTGCCAGAAAGTTTAGGTACAGAAAGAGTTTAAGCGGCATATTAAAAAAGTATTAATGTTCAGCCTGTTCAGTGCTACCGAAGGTGCCTTATTCCGCAACCCAGTCTATAAAGTGCTGAAGAAGGGCTTTAGTTTGGAGAGTAGTAGCACATTTTGAACAAGGGTCAGTGTTTAGGAATATGAATTCTGTTGTGAGAAATGCATTCGAGCAAACCCCTCAACATCAAAATGCACAATTTGAAACAATAATGTTCTTTCTGCTTGATTGCTTCATTTCCTGGCCTTTATCTCAACCTCAGCGAGTGCTGAGCCTTCGTCGATGACAGTTTTATTCCCCGAATGTCTACAGATGCAATTATCTCAAATGTCAATCATGTTTCATTGGCTTTCTCATCTGTAAACACTGTGTATGCATCCCTTCTTGTATACTAGTTGAAGGGTTTTACTCTCCTGCTTCAGACGTCTCCACTGTAAATTTCACAGGCTTAATAATTCATATCAGCTCTACTTCTGGGACGCGGCAGCGGAATGAATCAATAATGCAGTGAATGGAATTTTTTTTTTTTTTTTTTTTTTTGGAGGGAAGTCTTTTCATTCAGTAATTTAATATGTGGGTAACAAGGAGTGAAAATGCAGTATGCAGGCCATGTACGTTCTGTCCTCAAAACACAAATGTAGGCATACACTGCATCATTGATGGATTACCTGCAGATTGCAAGTGACATAGAACAAAGTGAGGAAGATCAGAAATCATGTGAAATCAGTGAAAACATACAACAGTTGTTTCATATTGTTATATCTTTATTTCAGATTCTCGTTATAATATAGCAGTCTTGTGCAATTCAGAATATTCTGTATGTTACTGGAGAAAAATACAGCAGCTTTCTATGCACTGTAATATTGGATGTTTTAAGACAGCAAAACACACATTTTTAGGCAAAACTGATCAGACAGTATTTTCCAGTTTAATGCCTCAAAACACAGTTTAATCCCCAAGAAAGTAACTAACAAAGTTAAAAGATAGGACAAATATTATTTGGTAAGATAACTTACAGTCGATAACTTTAACTACTGACATACAAGAGACATCTGATCTAAGACAGTCACCCTCAGTAGACTTTATTAGTCTCTTAGAGTTGTTGGTCCCTCAAGAAGATTATGTATCTTAAGTTTGTTCTATAACTCTTTCCTGAAGTAACAGAGGTATGGCATTCATCCTGACATACATTTCTAATATACCAAACGTTTCTGTCTGGTAACTGAACATCTGAAGGCTACTGTAGCTACAAACACTGAGTTAATACTGCAGTTTAGGGGGGTTCACTGCATTTCTCTGAAGGCGGTACAAATGCTACGAGCCTCACTGCTTCTGGCCGTGCTCCCACAACTGTGATCCAACATGTAGATGCAGACAGCTTAACTACCACTGTTAAATTATTGTTATTGCTGTTACACTACCAAATGTGGTGCTGCTAGAAAATAAGCTAATAATAAAAAGCTGCATTTTGTTTATTCCATCATCCATGAAGATAGCAGCCAGCAAAACCCTGATTAATCACAATATTCTAAAATATACAGTACTATCACTGAAGGTCTGGACTCTCTTTCATTTGATTTGCCAATGCAGAACTTGGGCATTTTATGTTGTTTTCTTCTACAGAGCACTCTGCACAAAATATGGCCACGCAGGGCACCTAAAATGCGAGGCACTCAGCTCAAAAGCAGCATGCAAAATGCATATGTCAGACTGAAAACAATAATAAAGACAACCCCACCTTCAAAAAAAGCATAGAGTATAACACCCCCTATTCAGTAGGCTAAAATGTCAAGGAGTCAACCAGCAAAATGCTATTAGTTAGGTAGTCTCTTGTGAAGTATTTGTTGTAGGCACTTTGTAGTATGCTTTCTACACGCCTTCACATGCTATTCTTTGGTCACAGTGAAACTAATATCATATCAAACTGTTTGTTTACTGAGCTTCTCGGATGTACTTGTATTTTACTATTTTTACTGTGTGAATGCTAGTAAGAATTACAGTATACTGAATGAAGTTAAGTACCTCATATTTGTAAATTTGTTCCGAGGCTTCAGAATGTGAACTGCCAATCTGCCAATAGAATACTTATCAGACAAACCTAATGGTTTGTGCGTATCTGCTTAAGGCTGACTGTGTCCATGTCCATAAAACAGTGTTCACCATATATGAAGGTCTGTACCTGATCTGTACCCGGAACTTTAGGAACCGACTTGAGCAGGCACGAGTGGTACAGAGTACTTTTAATATAAAGTAAAGACCAGGTTATAATGTAGCTGTCTTTTTATATTTGGGGAAAGTAGTGAGCCAGGCTTTGTTGTGCACATACAAAGCTATATTAGAGAAAAACTGGAAAAACCTTCTCACAAGATTGAAAAACATTAGAAGGTGCTAAATTCACCTTCTAAATTATACCTTCAAATGCAATAAAAACATACCACAAAAAAATCAAACCAGACTGGACATGAAAGCCTGACATTTGGTCTGGGCCTGTTGGCCTAGGGTTACTCCCAACACACCTGATCCAACCAATCAGCTCATTTACAGCTCATTATAAAATGAACATGGCTGTGTTACAGTAGGAGAGGTTCTAAAAATTGCAGGACAGTTGTGCCTCCAGGACCGGAGTTGAGAAACTCTGGTGTAGTGCACAATGGGCACACATTCCCAAATGCAATAAAATGATCAGTTTTAGCACCCATATATAAAGATATATATATATATATATATATATATATTCTTCAATGCAGTTAATGATAATGCTATGTAACAGGATTACTTCATATAATCAAATATGTCTAGACAAATTAATTTAATAATGTCATCATGTAGGAGTGGACACTGTGTAGAAAGTTGCTGGAAGACGTAAGTCCCAGAGCATAACCTAAGCATTAAATATATCTTGTCATGGAATAATAATTTTTGTGCAATGAAATCATAAGGTGTCATACTGATGCCAGCTGGTAGACGTAACAGATTATATTAAACTCTTCTTTACTAATATATTCTTTGATTCTGTCATTAGTGCAATTATATCTTTGCAGCATTCTACACATGTACATTCATGGCTGCATTTGGTAAATGCACCAGGGAATGGTGGGGCTATATCTTAGCCACCACGTGACTGACCAGCCGCTGGAAGTCTTTAGTGCGCATTCGACCGATCTCCAGCACCTCCTCATGGTTGGCCCGCTCCTCACTGTCGTAGCTGATGACCACCTTGTTAGTGATGAGAGAGAGACCAAGAACGCGCAGGCCACAGTGCCGCGCCACCACCACTTCAGGAACTGTGCTCATTCCTGCAGGACAGTCAGAACGAGAGAGAAAGAAAGCCTATGTTTCAGCAGATCATAGCTATGACTATGTCCAAATTTATAACAGGGATCTTTGAAAGTGAACAATGAATCTAGTTTTTGGTCTATGATGTTACAGTTATTATCATAGCACATTTTCCCTCCTAGCTGTAATGTATTTTAGAGTGAAATATGATTTTGTTGGTTAATGTTATTTTTCCCCACTTGCTAGCTTTTGATGCAGGCAAAATTATATGATGAATGCTTAATATGAGGCATACAGTAAACTAATAAGATGATGCACTAAATGTACTTGATTGTAATGTGATCTGTCTGAGATTACACTCCTCCATATGTTGCTACAGTTCTGCTATCATACAGATCTCTGCTCACATTTTACGTATGGAGAACAGTGGATGTGACTATTCATAAATGTAGCTGAATTTCTGATTTTGAGTGGATTTCTTTAGATTTTTCTGGGTGCTATTATAAAATCTAGAAGAAATGGTATATTATATATAAGTATCTAAGCTTGAAGGCCCAGAGCCCTTCAACTGACCTCCTGGACCCCCCTAAATATCATACAATTCTAGAAAATAAACCTACTACATTATGCTGACCATTAGGTTAAAAATAGATCCTCTAATATGAATTTAGGGAAAACTTTAGTCTGCCACAATAAGCAGGTTTCCATTCCTAATTAACTAGAGATGTAGCATTCAGTTTTAGAGTGGTGCTGTAGCAAATTGGCTCACCCAGTTAGTCCTTCAAAGCCTAGTAACTGTAACTATGCCTGGGATATCTCTGAAAAACTTTTAAATATGCAAAAGCATGTTTGTAAATCTGAAAACTTGCCCAGTTTGACAAGAGATTGAAGGATGTAGTGAAGGATGTAGTGAGGGCAAAAGAGAAGATGTGTAAGATCTCTGTAGATGTTTGAAAAAGCTCATTACCAAACTAGAAAAGACCATTTCCAGAAGAAAAACTGTTAAACATTTAATCGTTCATAAAATGAAATTTCTTCAAGTCTGCATTTATTTGTAAATGCACACATCACTAATGTCATGCCTGCTGGTTCTCCTCTCACCTCCGATCTCCTGGACTCCATTTTCCATAACCCACCACCTGATGACAGGTGTCCTTCCTTGCCCAATCACACCCTGTTGCCTCGCTCTCCATCTCCAGAATATTGATTGATCACCTGATGTTAATTAGTCTGTTTTCTTAAATACTTCTCTCTCACACTGGCTCACTGTGAAATATTGCCACTCTGTAGCATACTGAGCGGTCTCTCTTTGTGTTTGATCTTGTTACTCTGGCTTTGACACTATTTTGATTATCTGGTATACTCCTCTTGTTTATCCCCTTTGATATCCCCTTTGATGTTATTAGAATAACACTGTGAATGAACAGCAAAATCTGTAATGAATCTGTGACTTTTTTTTTTTTTTTTACAAAAGTCTTCTTAACATGGTCAGTGACACAAATTAATGGTTTCATTTAAATTCCAGTGTCCTGAAAACTCCAGCAGAATCTTCAATATTCCTTCTTCATCTTTTTTGTCATTTACATTTCTTACTTCGTTTTACTTTTCTTTGTATCTGAGATTAAATTAAAACAAACTTTTTCAATTGTGGTCTCTGACTTTTGAACCCCACTGTGCATATAACTGTACATATATTTACCTCAACAAGACTATAGCAACATAGTTTACAGGACAGTTTGCTCAACAGTAAATAATTATTAGATAATGTAATAATTATTGATTTATTAAATTGCAACATCACCAGCAGAGGATTAACTAGTAGCAGCAAATAACTTGTTCAATGTATTTGATTATAAAAAAAAAGAAAAACAGACATACCTGGGTAATTACGTTTAAAAGAAACTCATTCAAACCTTTAAAGTGGTTGGCCTATTCTGCAGACCATCTTTATTTGTATACACATTTCTGCCTGAGAAATGCTTAAAATGACAAAGGCACACAAAACTCAAGCACCAGTTTTTTTTCACTGTACAACATTTCCAGGAGAATTTGCAGGTTTAGTACTCACCCACAGCATCAGCCCCCAGTAGCTGAAGCATTTTACACTCTGCTATGGTCTCAAAGGTGGGTCCAGCCAGCATGCAGTAGACCCCATCACGGAGAAAGGAGGAGCAGCCTTGCTCCTCAGCTGTCTGCCTGATCAGCTGGGTCAAATCTTTATCGTATGCATCCGACATGCAGGGAAAGCGCACCCCAAACCTGCACATGCACAACAACTACAGCTTAGTTATGCATCCTTCTTTATTAGAGCTTAACAGTCCACAGTCCAAGCTGCATACAGTGCCACACTTTAGAACAGAGGCAGATATTCATAGCATATTAGAGGAACCAAGAGTCACATTAAGAAGCTCTGAATTATTTATTTCGGTTTGTAAAACACAAGAAAGCATTTTCACAGCTGCACACATCATTATTTCCACTGTATAGTTTCAAAGTTTGTAGGAAACAGAGAACACTGAATATTCTGTATTTTGTGTAGATTTTGTGTAGATTTTGTATTTATTTATTATTATAACTCTTTTATATATCTTTATTTTAATATGTTTAGTATGCATATAGTGTTGTCCTGCTGTAGAGTATCAACCTGAGCCTCACCACAAGCATTTCAATGCATAAATGTCCTGACATGTTGTGCAAATGACTAATAAACCTGAAACTTGAAATTTGAAACTTGTGTCCATACATTCAATTTGAGAGGACAACTCACCACTATGGTTCTAAAAGAATATTAAAAGACTATAAAAAACCTGAAAAATAAGAACAATGTGCAAATCAAACCTTAACATCACTGAAGGTGTTTGGAATGGCCCGGATACAGAAAATGCAACTGGCTTTTAAGGCTAACTTGTGGATTTGTTAATAACTATCCTTGTAGGTTTCTTTGAAAAACTAAAAGCAAGAATGGAAGCAAAAGGAAAGAACAGAACAACAAAGAGCAGACAAACTAAGTCCTGAAAATGATATTGTGGCAACTCAGCAAAGAAAGAAATGTGTGAAACATGCTGAAATTTGCATGCTCTAAGTAAAGAGCTTCATATTTAATACTTGCCCCACAGCACAATTTAGCCCGGCAGGCACATACAGTATATATGTCATGCCTTTTGCACATCCACAGCTTTTTAATAGTCGTTCATGTATTTCTTGTACTCTTAAATATATGTACATCATGATACACAATTCATGAAATAAACGTTTCTGCCTTCTTCCCTGATGTTGAAAAATGACATAGACGACTCTGAAACGGTTTCTACAGAAAGTTATTCTACACTTTTAACTAATGATACATATACATTCTCCTACATGTCAGTCTGCACACAGTGGTGTGATGTGCTGCTGTCCACAAAAAAAAACGAGCATTTCCTAATGGGTTGATTTCTCTTGACTGTTCTCTTTGAACAATGAGTAAAAATGAGTTGTCTGTTCAGAGTCCAGTTATTATTTTCAGTGACAGTAGGTTCATGCACTATGAATGTATCTGCAGTCATGTGATGTAGTGTGAATCATGCTTATACCATTCAGCAGAATCTCACCTCTCATCATTTTGGCCACACAGAGGATTCTGGCCTGCAAAGCCAGGAAAGTTGATGTGGTCCTTGATCAACATAATGTCTCCAACATTAAACCCTGGGTTTATCCCTCCAGCAGCATTCGTAACGATCAGGGTCTCCACTCCAAGAAGCAAGAACACACGGACTGGATACGTTACCTGTGAGAAAGAGGGATTTAAACAAAACGAGTAGCAGTCACTGATTTTGGATGCTTCACCAACTACTGGCTTATGTGACTCTGGATGTGTGGAGCTAACATGAAGTACTAGACTTACAGTAATGCAAATAAGTGAGTCTGTGCAGTTTTAGTGCCAAGGAGAGTTGTGTAGTTAGAAGCGATGTAGGGGTGGCGGCGAGTGGTTTCTCCACTGCTGCTTTGTTCAATGAGCTTTTTTCATTTAAATTGCTATGTTTCATCAACACCAATAATACGATAAACATTTATAGGGTGAAATATTTCTAGTTTTTGTCAGAAACGCAGGGGGAGTATGGATTAACTTTATTCAATGCAAACTGTCTCCATAATTTATCACTTCTGAAGAACATATAAATATTTATAACACATGCACACAGACTCTTATGCCATATACAGACATCTGTGGACAACAATGGACAACATGAAAACTGCAGGCATTCATAAATATCATAGTTTTATTTTCATGGTAAAGGTTGAAGTCTATCAAATTGTCTTAATGTCTGCATAATCCAGTCATGGAGATGTAAACATCTAAGCCATTTAACTCATTTAGGAGTAGTTTGATGTGAAATGGTCCATTGTGGAGAAACTTAAAGACATTTGATTTTTTGCAGTGGAAGTGATGGGAACTAGGTGATGTCTACAGTGCAAACAGAGCCATTTGATTTACATTTGAACCTACATGTATTATATTTTTATATGTAATGTAAAAAAGAGACCCTAATGTATGGAAAACAGGCCCTTCATGTACCTCTCTGCTATGAATTGATTTTTAGAAATACTATTATGCCTTCTCACACCTATTATAAAACAACTTCTCAGGCATCAGGCAGTGTATTCATTACCATTCTGTATAATCAATGTCTATAAATTAATGTTACCACTGTAAACAGTTCTTACTGTTCATTTTCTCTTCAACAAAGCTTAGCATATATGAATGACTCTGAATTACTTTTTACATCCTAACCATTTAATTATATAGAAGTCCATAAAAAATGCTGGAGTTGCCCTTTAATCGTACTCTATGAGTTTCCTATGTAGGGATGTCGTGTTAAAAGTTCTCAATCTGATTAACTGTGCTATCCAAGGAAAGGACAACATTATCAAAATGCTTTTTCTCCCTGTTAGGCTGGGGAGAGAAAGGACACATGGTATCTTGTAGATCTTGCCAAGGCATGCACTAACTTGTATCGTAAATGGACATTATTAGAATTAAGGTCATTGAGGTAATACAGCCTCTGAAACAAAGACCTAAACTGGCACTTTGCCTGTTGTCTCAGATCACATGATTGAAAAAGTGCGAAATGTTGCAAGTCCTTTTTTTTACCACACAGTTTAACTACAGATCATAGTTCAGGAGTGAGAAAAGGTCATCTGGTCTTAAGACTTCAGGAGCGACATTACTGGATTAAGGTGTC
The DNA here is from genome assembly GCA_024036415.1 of Prochilodus magdalenae. Taxonomy (NCBI): domain Eukaryota; kingdom Metazoa; phylum Chordata; class Actinopteri; order Characiformes; family Prochilodontidae; genus Prochilodus; species Prochilodus magdalenae. Next base: position 60,884 of record JAMWET010001869.1, read on the forward strand.
CATAGTCAAAGGTTAACCATCTACTTTCTCTAGGTAAGATTCATCTTCCTGACACTCCTGCTATGGGAGTCTTGAGGGTCAATGGTTATATACAGAATAACCTTTGCGTCAGTCTCAAGGTTTATGATTGCCAGAAGAAAGTGTAAACTGATGAATTATTGTCTATCAATGTGCACTGTCTAGGATTTTGGGAGCTAGATTTTAAACTAAGAAGGCAGCCTTGCTTTAAGTTTGGGTTCTAACAGAAACTTGTTTCAGCTACAATCTGGAAAGATACAATTATGTGCTTGATTAAAGTGTTTTATTGTATATTGTTGCGGTCATAATTAAACCTTGTATCTTCAAAAAGAAAAGAAAAGCCATACTGTACTTTTAATGCAAGTCATTTGAGCAATAAATGTTTTTCCAATAAGCTGGGACCTTTTTTTCTTGTCTATTCATCATGAAATTTACACACACTGTAAATGTAACAGCAGTGTAAATGTAAAGATCATCAATTTTCAATTATGTCAAAAACAGAAACAAGACGAAGATGCAATTAGCAATGCAAAGACTTCATATTCAGGTTCTGCATTTAAAATTTGTTCACTCTTTAACAATTAACATATCACTGTGTTCTGCATGAATGCTCCTAAATCAGCAGTTATTAAAGTCCAGGACGTTTTTGCATGTTCGTCTTGCATGTTCATCTATCAAGCCAGCACTGAAGGGTTGTATAAATAATTTAGATTAATTGCAGTTTGTCATTTAAACTACTACATCTTACATCCTAATGCATACCTCTGCTGGAGCTGCATCATTTTGTGCGGCAGATTGACAGCCATAAAGCAAATAGTTTAATCTCAGACGAGATGAAACAACAGGCTTTGTGCTGGTATAAAAGGTGAATCACATTTGATTGTGCAGCTGATAACATTTCACAAATACTGTCATAAACTTCTCAAACAGGCCATTTCATGTAATTGATAGGTAAAGAAGGTCAAGCTCTTAAATCACAGTTTGGGAGCTTTCATTTCTAGGTCTAAATAAGACTAAGCTCTGAAACTTAATAAAACAGTATGTACTCGGACACTATTCTGAGGCAGGAGGGCACCCAGTCATGTCTGATTCAATGTTTGTGTAAGCAGCTGCCTGTTAAGGTTCCTGGGTTGGCCTTTGTTTTGAGGGCAGGATAGATTTTTATAGCAGTAAACATGAGAACTGACACTTGACTTCTAAGGCACTGACTTATAAGGCAGCATATGCAGCAAAGCATAAAGACAGCTGCCTTTAGCTTCGGACACGGTCCAAACGCCATCACTGTCGGAACAGAACCTTAATAACATTTCAGGAGAAAGAAATAAACCTTAATCTTATCTTTTCCTATAATCAAATTTAATGTAACAAGATTTATTATGAATATTTCTATCAGCCCATTTATCATGACACAGCAAAAGGACACTGGCTGTTCTCTAAATAAGTAAGCAAACGAATGAATGAAGTAATAAATAAATAAATGGATTTGGTTTTTGGTCTGACAGTAAATATATGGTTCATGTGTTCGTGCTTAGCACTGGTCCTGTGTAGGTATTCAAAAAGCAATGGTCACCTATCTGATCTAGGATCAGGCTCCTGTACTGCCGAAGGGAACTTACTCTTACTGTGATATACTTGTTTACCTCGAAATCTCTAAACTTTACCTTGTCGTTCTCTGCATTTGGTATTCATGGTCTGGTTGCTTTCATTTTTTGTTTTCTTGCCAGTTTGCTGAATTTACTGACTGGGAAATACATTTTCTCCCGTAATCAGAGCCCATGTTGACCTCCTGCGGTGCGGTGCTCTCCAATCAGTCCTTGCCCTTGCCATTGCCCCTGACAAAGTCGCTGCTTTGGTGGCTGCTACAGTGTTGTTAGGCTGTTGGTATAGCGTCTAGGTAGTAGTGAAGTTTCACTGGTGTTTAATTCCACTGTGCTTGGTTACACTGCTGAGCTCAGCTTATAAACTGAATAGTTAAGGTCAGAGTTTTTCGGATGCTGGATGTTCAGGTTTAAAAGGGTACAAACACCATGTTATGTTTTAACTCTGCTGAAGGATGCCTAGGTTCTTATTTATCACCCATGATTCTTAGCAGTCCTTGGAAGTCCTGTGCTCTACAACGTTGCATTTGTTCGAATCTAAACTTTTGATTTTAGATTCTTAATCCAAATCTGACTGAAATTGGATTTACCTTCTAAAGGCCCTGCGCCATAACTTCCGACTTTGCTTTGCATTATCAAAACTAGAAAAAGATCTGGACAGTTTTTACTATGAATTACTATGAAAGGTTAACACTTTCAGTTGAATAAAAGTGGTTATTCCTGTGTGTAATCTACTGTTCTCACAATAACGTGATTTCCCAGTGCTGTCAACGCAAATAGCAGTTTGTGCTATCTATGGATTTTGTATTTGCTCTGTCACAAACTGCTATTTTCAGCAAGAAAATGTGCACACTTTTACAGTGTATCTAGCAAGTATCATATTTATCAAACTACAAACAAAAATATAAAATAAAAAAGCTATCATAAATTAATAAATGTAGGGTGAATGTTAAAATAAATACATAAATAAATAACATCATAAATAAATAAATAACAACCTAATGTGGCCAAACGTTGCATAGTTGCATAAATAATTGACAAGCTCAATGGACAAAATATTAGTCACCTTGTGTGTTTCAAGTGGTAGTAAATTTAGATGATGGCACTTCATTGGGATGATCAAGCTATAAATACCTATGTGACGGTATGCATAGACTGAGAAGAGGGGGTTCAGCGCAATGAATGTCTTGTTGTGGATGTGTGGAAAATGGGTCTAAATCAGATGTTAGTGACGCAAGATTGCAAGAACAGATGCAAGAAGGACCAGCAGTGCCAAAAATCCCAGTCTACAGGAAATTCTCCTCAGAATTGTGCCGGGGAAATCATCCACCAAATCTGGCCCAACTGCGCAATTCTTTGATGCAAGACTGACTGAACATTAATGTGGCCAGTCAGAAATCTGTTTAGTCCTGGCCAAAACGAATCACAGCTGTTATTCATGCTTACAGATGTTACACAATATTGAGTACTGTTCCAAGTTTACAAGTGTCTAGTACAAACAAACAAACAAATAAACAATGTCAAAACAGCGGATGACTTTAACTGGAACTAAATGTGTTTTCTGATTTATTTTACAGATACCAGATATTGATTGTAATTCTGTTTTTTTTACATGTTTTTTAAGTGAAAAATACATGTATTAGACAGATAGGACCCTTTGTACATTTTAATTCACAGCCACTAACTATTTGCTGAGTTCAACATATTGGGGGGATAGTATGACAAAAACATTACTTATATGTTAATATTAGCACATAAATATAATGCCTGCTAATATTGAAGTTTCTATATTTAAGAGGATGTGTTTGAGTTGTTTTCAATTAGAAAATTAACAAAAGGTGCAATATAAACAGGGGTGTTCAAACTTGAACTGTTTGTGGTTGTGTAAGAAGGATCTCCAGAAGCTTCCATTCCTGCACACTTGCTCTATGCTACACTCATTTTCAAATGCACATTTCAGATGCCCAGGTGTCTGTGTAACAATACATGTGTCATAAATTTCATGTAGTAAACACTCCTCACGATAGGCAACATAAAATGCTTTTCATGCTCCTCCACTCCTTCCACCCATATGCCTCATGGGAACTGTTGTGTGAAAGGCAGTAAAGTGATTAAATAATCTTCTTAGCTGCTCTCTGTGAATGCGTCTTGCTCTTGTAGGTCAGCTATCACTCTTTGGCATTAAAAGTGAACTTTGCAGAACTCTTTTGTTTTATACGCCCTTTGCTATGCCTGCTGGACAGATGGGATGATGGGGCATACATACAGTGAATGAGGAGAATACTCACTGTAGCAGTGTTGTAGCCCTCGTAGAAGTGAAAGCGGCCCTGCATGCACACACACTCCTTGCCTTTTAGCTTCCCAAAGACCAGCTGACCTGCATGCCCTTCCACTGCAGAGACAGTGAGAAGGATTAATTAATGCTTGCAAAGTTAAAGTAGCAGTTATCAGACATACAGTAAGGTGAAGAGGGCAAGGTTTGGCTATCAGTCCATTTATTCCTGACTGGTCGACATGTAAATACACTGAATGCAGCTGTGACACCATACAAATATACATATACGAGACTTGTAGCCAAGGGCATCGCTATATATACTGTACAACTGGCACCGCCTCTCTGCACTGAATATGAATGAAGAAGTACCGATAATAACAGGACTGAATGTTACAACAAAAATGTCAATAGTAACTAATTTAAGTATTTATTAAGACATTTCGCGTGTAAGTACCCATGTAAAAATTTGATGTCATTGCTTTAAATATTAAACATATTAAATATTAACTGAGACGTGAGCTTGTGCATGTATTTTCTAAGGTTACTAGAAGAATCATTATGTCAGGAAGCAAATTTTTACCTGGCCATATTAGCTTCCAACATTAGGCGTCTTATTTCTCTGAGGTTTATTTTAGTGACTGATGAACCATGGCAGATTATACATGTAAAGTACAGTTTACAGTATATTATTGGTTCAGATGTTAAGACTTGTTTTTCAAACAATAGGAACTTAAGACTGTGGTGTTAAAGTTACCACAATACATTTTAATGCCATACTGTTGCTCACACTGGACATTGGTGACAAAAACTGGAAAAACTGTTCATTTAAGAGAAATCATGTGATTTTCATATTTAGCTCTGTGTTCATACAACATGATGTTCTTACATTACTGATAGTAATAAGTACATTCTGATTATGGCCAGTCATATCAGATGTTATAAAAATAAACGAATGCGTTCAATAATTAAGATTACATACTCAAAATAATGTGATTGACAGCAATTGATTTTTAATAGTATGATAGTCCTAGTTCAAATCACTTTTAGGATCAATGTAAATGTGAATGTTTTAATAAGTTACATTCTGAAATTTTAAAAAGACAGTGAATAATTGTACAAGCATTCGTTCATAAACTTTGCATGTTAACATGGTAACATAGAATAGATCTGACTTTACTGGCTTATGAATTATGGATATTGACACAAGAACTGGATTATCATGTTGACACAAGAACATGCATAAATGTACTTCTTTCTTTCACTACTCCCACTTGCCACATCAGAAAGTTGTTTAATGAGAGAAACAACAGAACAGTAAATTGAAACAACTCAGGTAAAGGTGTTGCTAGCTAAATCTTGAGGAATGTCAACAGTAATCAGCCCGAGATCATAAACTGTCCATACCACTTACCTGTACTGCGAGGGAAAAGAGGAATGTCCTTATAAGGAAACGCCGTCTTGTTGTCCAACAAATCGGCCAGTCCTCCGAGGCCTGTGCCGCAGATGATTGCCACTTTGGGCCGGATGTGTGTGTGAGCCAGCAGCCAGTCTGCTGTCTCTTTGTATTGGTCATATGTATAGCTACAGAAAGAAAAAGCCATCATCTCCATTATGAAAACTGATATATAGTCCAGAGGTAAAGCACACCACTATTTTATGAGAAGTGTGCACTCTAGGCTAGATGTTAGTACAGCTACTGCTCAGGGTGCATGAGCCATGAGGACTGATAAGTTATCCAGTGCCAGTTTAATAGCTTCACCTGTAGTTGACTGACTGGTGGTTAAGAGCTTCACTTAATGTAGCTGTCAGTGACATCTAGTTTACCCCTATTCACCAACCTCCACCCACAGACCCACACACGCACACATAAACTCTTTCAAAATGCGCACAGACTCTCAGAGAAATGAGCTGTCAACCGCAGTGACCCTATCAAGTCTTCTTGGCAGTTTCATAGAAAAAGAAGAATAGACTGAGATACGGGGCCAGCAGAAAAGCACTTACCACACAGTTAAATGGCTTTCAACTTTCAATAGAACCACAGGATTTTTTTCTATTCTATTCTATTCTATTCTATTCTATTCTATTCTATTCTATTCTTGTTAATACTACTGTACATTCAGTCAGCCCCGATAGCTTAGCATTGTTGTCTTTATGTACCAAATTGCAACCACTCTGTTTATAAGTGACTGTAGCCACACAGACAGAACAAAAGGAACGTGACCAAATAGGTAACAAGACACATGCACTGGTTTAGTGATTGACTAATGTTAATATATTGCTTACTTCAGTGGTGTCAGTACATGACTAAATTCTACTGGATGCAGAAATATATATTAAGTGTTATAATTATCATTATTATTATTGGTTTTAGTAGTAGTAGTGGTGGTAATTGTGATAATAGGCCAAGTGCAAGGCAAAATGGTTCAGGGTTCACCTGCAAAAGAGAATTTTAATCAATTCATTTGAATCAATGTGACTAACCTGGCTAAATCCAGGTACAATAAAAATAGTGGTCATAGTAAAGGTAGGAGTAGTGGCAAGCATAATAACTGGCAGACACAAACACCCTTTTAAGATGAATAGCTTTTTTTTAAATCAGACAAATCAAACCAACACACTGCACAAGTTACTGGGAGTTTGAGAGAGTGCAATAAGCTTGCCATTAAATCAATCATCAGCTAATGGATTTACTATTGGCTAATCTAACTGTGTAGACAAAGCTTCACATTTTGGATCATCACTGTAGATTTGTGTTATATGTTTGTGAGCTGGTTAAGTAAAACGATTTTATCTAATATTCTGCTACTTTTGTCCTCTTAAAACTACACAGTGTTATGTGTATAAACTGTTTGGGTATAGACTAATAGGCTCTGTGTCGGTTATTCAATTATTGACTTCTGCCATGAATTTAAGAAACACAAAGGCTACATATTTTTAATATGTCCTTAAGTCCTTTAGTTCATTACGCTCTTTTATCCTTCATTTTGGACAGGATTCAAAAATCACCTAAAATGCCTATTATTATTACTATTATTTATTTTTTCATTATTTTTTATTATTGTTATTATTAGGTAGAGTCAGTAGTACACGCAGTAACAGTAGTAAGATGTATTTTGTACCTTTATTGGGATTATCATGTGTTAAACGTATTAGTGACTGTAACTGAGTTCACTCCAACTGGGCCCAGTGTGCTGTTCGCTCACTTGGGGGTGTTCCAGCAGGAACACTGTCTTCTGTTTTGTTTTGTGCTCATAAATGTTTGTTCCCGTGTGATTTAGAAACCATAAAACTTTAGTCATCATAAACGTTTATCTCTGACCGTTTTACAGGCTGCTTTAAATCTAGCATGGGCAGGAGCAGCTAAACCTGAAGGTAAACTGGACAAGTGGAAACTGACAGCGTGTGTGAGTGCGCAGACAGCCGAGCGTGTTCGGGGCTGTGTGTGTTTTGCCGTGTTTATTCGAGTACCGCTGGTGGCGATGTGAAATGGAGGCAGTGGGCTTTGGGGAAGGGGATGGGTCGCTGTCCGTGGTGCTAACACACACATGCACACTGCGGCCTCAGCACAATGGATTCCACAGAGCTGATCTTCTGACTGAGCGACTGCGAATTCACTGGGGCACATTACCAGCTGCCCCTCCGGCCGCTTCAGCTTTTGGACCAAAACCTCAGAAAGACTTTGAAGACTGTAGCTTTCTCAAGAGGTGCGCGTCCCCTTTAAGAGCCTGCACCAGCCTCGGAGGGCAGCAATTCACCAAGCAGGCTAGGAGTATATCGTTACGCTTGACTGTAATCGGGTGATATTGTCTTACCAAACGCTGCAATAACCAGCCCATAGGCTGCTCCTAATAATCACTGATGTTTTATCCTCTTAGACGGGACTAACTCACCACAACCTGGACGGGTACAGTCATCATTACAGCGTTGGTTAGCAGTAGAGCACCACAGGAGCACAGGCACAGGAGATTAAACCCAACCGACCCGTTTAAAAACAAATAGACGTTGTGATGGTTACATTGTAGTCTGGATTCACCATACAGTCTGCGGTAAACAGTTTTGGTTTTCTAGATCAGCCATCGAGCTCATCAGCTGCTCTTCTCTTTTATTATTACTGTTTATGTCGATGTCAATGATGTCAATGTCACTAACATGATCAGGAACAGATTCGTTATGCGGCATAAATTCGTTTTACTGTACGCAGGTGGATTGTGACTGGTGTAGATACGCTTCTTCTAATCTTACCTGCACTGGCTGGATGCAGACATGTCCGCAGCGGCTGGCGAGCGACCCAGAGAAGGGAAATGGCTAGTAAACAGAAGAGAAAGACTGATTAGTCTCTGTGTAGCTCACCCTTATTTGCCGCTTACAGTAGGCTACTTAGCGGACCGGTCACACGCACATATATATAGTCCTCGGTGTGGAGGAGAGGTGGCGTGATGTAGGAGGGGCTGCCCGGCTCGCGGTCTCTTTGAAAGGGGCTCCGTCCTGCTAATCCAATTTTCTGTCAGACTGCGCCGCTCGCTGACCCGCAAGCAGAGAGCCTGGAGTACTGTCAGCCGGCCAGCAAATAGTTCAGCGCGGCCTCACCGGCACTGCAGCAACACGGACACACCAAGCTAGCTTCTCAGCCTGCACACGGAAACTGCTACTGCGTCACATAGAACAGGCCCTATAGTAATATTTACCAACAGTGGTGTAGTATTCACCAGAGGTAATGCTCTTATATTTACATATGTGGCCTAGGGAAGCAAATGGATGGATCTGTACTTTCCTAAACACTCTTAAATTTATTATAGTTTTACTTACTACTCTAAGAGAATAAGAATATCTCTTATTATCTCAGATTGAGGCTTATCATTTATTTTATATCATTGAAAAATAGAGCTTAACAGACTGCAGTTAGATTGTAATAGAAGCTACATGCATAAAGATTTTCCGCTGCTACTCAGTGTGTAATCCACTGAACTGGAAGATTTACTGAGTTTAAATCTAAAACATTAAAGAGTAATATTAAAAAGAGTCTGTAATTTTCATTTTAGTCATTTTTAGTCTGTAAATTACATTTTAGAGTACTATAAAACATGTTTTAAGTGTTTATATATCATATTCATGTACATATATTGACCTGATGCCTTGTTACTTCTGCCATTTCTAACTTTACTGAGCTTTAGCATGGCAGCATGCCATTTTGGATGCATTTTGCCATAATGAATAGTATATCAAAACAGTACACCACTATTACCATTCTTCAGCATTCTTCCTACTGCGGCAACTATGGTGTTGATGATGACACAGGCACACACACACACACACACACACACACACAGGCACACAAACACACACACAGACACACACACACACAGACACACACACAAACAAACAGACACACAAACCATAACAGTCAAATCGCTGGCAATATAAGGCAGTTATGCTGTGTTTGAAGTTGTAAAAAATTTGAAAAAGTGTGTAACAGATTTTACTTATATTTACTTATACTTATATAGTTAATCTCACTGTGTTTGGTAATATTTGTAGCTGATGACAAGGAGGATTTACTGAATCCTTTCCTTTTCCAGATAAAGGTAGTTAAAGATAGAAAGTTTCTACAGCAACTATGACTAGTGCACCAGAATAAAAAGTAGCACAGTATGTTTGATTGCTGCTAATTTCTATTTGGAAACAATTAAATATACACTCAAAAGAATCATCAAATGACTAGTTGCACAAAATGTTGCACCCAGAAGGAATCAGCTGACAGGAATGTAACATAGTGGATACGTTTAACATTGTGAGACAAGCAAATGGTTTAAGTTTTATGTTCAGCCACACATTTGACATAAACACCACGTCGGCCTCGCCAAAGACTGCAATGGTGTTGTGCCAGACTGTCATAAAGGGACTGCTGTCAAGTCTTCTTCAATGACAAGTCCTGATTTTGTCATGGTGGAGATGACCAACCAATCCGTATGTGGAGGCACCGTGGTCAGTGCCAAGATGAATTGTTTGTTGTCACGCATGACAGGTCCGGAAGGCCTGGTGCTAACCCTAACCCTAACCTAGACCCCTACCGGAAAATCTGTATTAACTGTCTAATAATATTTAAGATGCATGTGATGGATTATCACAGGACACCATTAGGAACCTCTTTATCTATCTTCTGAATAGCATTGCAATCCAACACTTCTTTCTGAGTGCAGCTGTTCTTTTGAGTGTATATGGTGACATGAGCTGGCTCAGAAGCTAGCAGTTGGCAGTTATATGTTCAGTGTTTTGGTTTGTATTTTCACTCTCAGCAGACAGATATAGAAGCGTTGTTTGCTCTGCACATTATTCTGTGATAATGCAGACATATGGGCGTGTGTGTTTACAGAGTATTTTTTAGCCATTATGCTAACTGGCAGGTATTTAATTAGTCTAGCTACACACTTTTACAGTGACATAAAATGACAACAATTTTTAACTGTGGTTATGGCAATGTTTTGGCTGGCTCTTGAGCAGAAGGAAAATGAACTAGAACAAGAAGTACAAGTTGGTTATGTTGGGTCAGTTTTAGTTTCTGAATGTGCAGTGGTAACAACACCACTGGGAAGTGAATATTCACTGCTGTCACGTCAGTAGTTGTTCATGATAATGTAACAAAAATGAACCACACGCTTCAGTAGTAGTGCAGTACTGCCTGCGTTATCCACTGAGAAGGATATTCTTTGCTGATGCAATGTATTGCTGTTTTGTCCTATACTGACAAAGATATGGTAATAATACTTAACATCCTCTAAAAACATGCCCTTTAACAGGCTTTGAATGCAACCAAAATTCTGTGTGGTCTTATCAGATCCTCATTTCCCCTCGGGAAAAGGGCCCGAAGCGCAACTGGCATTACAAAATGTTCCTCAGCATATTGCATGCAGTTACACACTTCCACCAGAAATGTCTCCAAATCCCCAAACTGACATATCGCAACTGAAAATCTCATTAAGCCTCATTTACCACAGTGGTTCTTTAAAACTGCCATTAAAGGTCAAAAGCAGGTTCTGACAAGAATCTAACTGCAAATCTGACATTTTTTCAGACCAGGAAGTTCTCTAAGGCCTAAACTGATCCATGTAGAAAGTTTTGACACCTTTGCAATTCAGTTTCTTCCACCATAGAGTAGCCTAATTAATCTGCTTTCTAATCTGCATTCTGAGTAAATTAATCTGCTTTCAAATACCCGCATGGCACTGGCACGGTTTATATCGTACCTCTTACTGAAAATCAGGTTAATTCCTTAGTCTCCAGCTATATTGTTCAATAGGCACTCCTATTACTTCACAATAGTAGACCCATGACTCACAGAGAGATCCAATTGCTCATAAGAGCATATCTCCCGTGAACAATACAGTCAGCCCTGACAACTATTTACTGCCTGCATATTTGTAAAATGTCTCATGCATAGTAATTATTTGCAATCAGTCTGTTGCAGGATAGCTGAGTGCCGATTGAAATAAAAACTAAAGAAAACTGGAAGTGAAAATGCCAGGTGGTTTATTGTGTCCAAGTTTTCAAGTGCAGTGGAATCAAAAACCCCCAAAAATAATAAAATAGGGAAAAACCCAAAAACTAAAGAAAAAAAATACAAATTAACTAAACATGTGGATACAAATATATCCAATAGGTTCTCAAACATAGCACTTCTAAAAAAAAAAAAACAGATGCACCCCCCCAAGCCAGTCCTCCCAAAATGGCTGCGGTCTGCTATTTAAATAGCCATTAAGCTGTTGGATTAGCCCAACTACAGGTAAGTTACAGGTAAGTTTAAAACTGGAAACATTCATCCTTAACCTGTCCAAAGAAGTCCCTTCACAACTTGCTTTATGTGATACATTCAATATGTATAATTTAATAATCTTAAATAGGACATGTAGATGCTAATCGGGGGAGTGACATGACCTACAGAGGAAACAGATAAATTACAATGTATTTTTTTATCTTCAAGTCATTTTTATGGTGGGGTGAGGCAATAAAAACTACTGACAGTGAGTGTTGCTTCTTAACTCACATGTCCCATGTCTGAATTTAAGCCCACTTTCCACATACCTGTATTGGACGGGGGACCAGGAGGTTTCCTTATAAGGAAACACAGTCTTCTTGTCCAGTTCAGCAAATCGGACAGTCCTTTCAGTTCTGTGTGACATATTATTGCCACTTTGCACTGAATGTATGAGTCAGGAATAGTCCGCTGTCTCTTTGTACTGCTCAAAGAGCAAAGAGAAAATCATTGTCTCCATTATTAAACTCTCTACTATAAAGTATTGAATCTTATGTATAATACTAACTTTGGGTGTAATGTGAAACATGCAGCAAAGCTTAAATTGAAAACAAACAAAAAAGAAATATAATAGAACACTCCTCAAAAGACAGGAAATATCCTCCCCCCCTTCCTCCCTCTCTTACTGACATGCCCTCCACTACTGACTCATCCTCTCTCACTGACATGCCCTTCATCACTTACTCTCCTTCCATCACTGACTCACCCTTCATCACTGACTCACTCTCCATCACTGACTGTCCATTTATCACTGACTGACCCTCTATCACTGACTTGCCCTTCATCACTGACTCAAGCTCTCTCACTGACTCACCCTCTCTCACTGACTCTCCCTCTACTACTGACTCACCCTCTATTACTGACTCGTCCTCCATAACTGACTCTCCTTCTATTACCGACCTCTATTACTAACTCACCCTCTATGATTGACTCTCCCTCCATCACTGATGTGCCCTCCATCACTGACTCAGCCTATTTAACTGGCTCTCCCTCCATTACAGACTCTCCCTTAATTACTGACTTGCCCTCCATCACTGACTCCCCTGCCATCATTGAGTCATCCTCCATCACTGACTCATCTTCCATCACTGACCTTCACTCCATCACTAGCTCTTACTCCATCACTGACTCACACTGCTTCATTGACCCTCCCTCCATCACTGAGGTTTTAGCATACTTGCTAGCCTTCTGAATTAAGTTACTGAAGCCTCAGGCTACTAAAATTACTAAAGCTCCTCAGTTGCAATGACAAAGTGTACATGACATACTAAACAACTTATCCAGTTTTCATATGCTGGATGACCCTCTAGAAAAAACATACACACAGAATACTGGCATAACATTGACAGGGTGAATGAACTTCAGACACAACACACAGCTTTGTGTAGACGGACAGATAGTTGGATACTTAGCTAGCTTACTAAGAAAAGAGCTAAGTTAGCTTTAGGAGACTCGGTTGTTCAGACTCAAGTTGTTCAGAGAGTGTGTAACGATCTAAACTGTGTGATTGGTTAAGAAAAGATGATGTCAGCTTTACCACTTTTAGGACCAACCTGAGAACTGAGCAACACTGTCTTTCACAGAAGACATTAGACTTTGAGAAGCTATTCATAAGACATACTTTGTACATGTATATTGGGGACACAGAGGTGCAAGATGACCTTAATTAGAACGAAAACTCAAAGGGGTTAAACTTCAAAGGGGTTAAATTTGACGTATGTTTATTATTTAATTCTGCATGCATACAGTATTTGTGAAATTCACACACTGGGTTAGAGTTTAGTGTAGCTCCTCATATGTATATGAATAATTTAAAAACATAAAAACATGAGGTTCTTGAAGTGGGTTTATTTACTAACTCTAAAAGATGGCAGCCAAATGAAGAACTGTTGATGTTAATGACCTACTACCTACCTACAGAATATATTGTGGTGTCTGCATACACTAAGATACAGGAAAAACTGCTCATGCAAGCAAATGTTACTTTGTTGAACAGGCAGTAAAGGAGAACTGCCACTCAGTGCTACTCAAACAGCCAGGATAGCAGACATGTCACTTCCAGCCATAGAACACACACTAACCCTAAGCCCAGCACAATACAGCACAAACAACACATACACAAACAAAAAATACTTCTCCTTGGGCTGGGAGCGAGGTGCCTTCCGAGAGCCTCTTCACCTGGCCACTTTGCATGGTCATGCCTCCTGCAGTCTTATTGACACTAAGATCAATTCTTTTGATATTGAGATTCTGTATTAAAGGACATGTACCTTATACTCTGTAGTATTAAGTTAACTCGCTTAATCCTGAAAAGGTACTGCATTTTGATACCCAACACTAAAGTATGAACTACAATAGTATGGTGATGTGTCGATAGCTATTTTTAGGAGTATTATTTTGTGAAGAGTTTGCGAAGTTGACCTAAGCTTGTTATACTAGCCTTTTGCTCATATTTATGCAATCAACAATGTGTTTGCGCAGAGCACTGCAGTATATCCTTTTATCACAGATAAGATGCTAAGCTGACTATACCTTTTTAAGCTAACTTGCTGACTAGCTAGTTTTGTTGGTTAACTTTTGTTTTAGTTCTTGTCTTTCTTTATTTTTATTTTTTTCCTATTCTATTCTATTCTATTCTATTCTATTCTATTCTATTCTATTCTATTCTATTCTATTCTATTCTGTCATGATTAAGAAACCCTAGTTGCTATAGTTCCGAAACTAATTACTAATCACTATGTTTTTGTTGCTCTGTATTGTTCTCTCCATGCACCAGACTAAAACATCTCTGTTTCTAAACTGACAATGGAAATAATGGGTATGTGACCAAAGTAGGCACAAAGCCATAAATTTGATGTATTCAATCTTTAATTTTACCGTTTTAAGTATTTTGCCAGAAATTGCCATGCATTGGGCTAGATTTTAATGTAACCACTCTGACTTGCCCACTACATATGTATACTGCTCAGTATTGCCTTGTGGGATCTTCTCCCCTACATCTACTGACCTTCCAACACATACATACGCACATAGTTGCTATTTTTTCACAATCAACAGTGTGCGTACCCAGAGCAGTGTAGTAAATTATTTTATTTCAGTCAGTATGTTAAGCTGACTATATCAATCAAACCTACTAGCAAATTAGTCAATGTAAGTGGCATAACATGTATACATTTGCAATGCATTATTAATTGCATTAATTGCAATAACCATTAATAGTGGTTATTGAATGGCCTGTACATTCTGTTGGTTAACGTGTGTTTTATTTCTTGTTTTTGAATTAGCAGCAAAACACCCTTTACATACCCTTTAAGTAATTCTATTCTATTCTATTCTATTCTATTCTATTCTATTCTATTATGTGATGTTTAGAAAACCTGAAGGCCTTTATACAACAACCAGTACTTTTCAGTTGGTCGGTATTGTTGTCTCCATGCAACAGACTAAAACCTCTTTGTTTCTAAACTGACCATGGCCAAGCTAATGAAGCAATGGGCATGTGACCAAAGTAGGCATAGTGCCATACACAAGGAAGTTCACTCACTACTGTGCTGTACAACAGTAATCTGACTGTACAGGGCAGTGAAATACAGAATGTCATTAAGAGAAGAGTAAACTGAAAAGGGGATTCTACTATAGCTGGTCATGCTCAGCACCTCATCATCCACTACCACTCTCTACCTTATAGAAATACTGACTAGCTCCTTATGTCTTTATTCTTGTTCTAGAAGCAGAAATGTTTTAACTGTTAACCTTTCTCACAGGCTTTGTAACAGGGAAGGTGTAGCACCGAGCGCCACTGCTCTATTCCTTTGCATACCGTTTATGGACCCAACATAATGATTGTATACTTTTAGATTAACAATATTTAATATTCATATACTGTTTATTGAAAGTGGCACACATAAGATCTGTCTCTTTATAGACTGATTTAGGCATGTGTAGATATGGATCTAATGTTACTCAAATGCTTTTAAACTATAATAAAGTGAAGCATTGCTATTTCTACCCTCTTAGATAAGATGCAGGTCCTAAATATGCTATGCAACTACAGGGGTTGGACAATGAAACTGAAACACCTGTCATTTTAGTGTGGGAGGCATCATGGCTAAATTTGACTAAATTTGCCAATCTTCATTAATTGCACATTGCACCAGTAAGAGCAGAGTGTGATGGTTCAGTTAGCAGGTAAGAGCACAGTTCTGCTCAAAATACTGCAATGCACACAACATTATGGGTGACATACCAGAGTTCAAAAGAGGACAAATTGTTGGTGCATGTCTTGTTGGCGCATCTGTGACCAAGACAGCAAGTCTTTGTGATGTATCAAGAGCCACGGTATCCAGGGTAATGTCAGCATACCACCAAGAAGGACGAACCTCCACCAGCATCACATAGTGACCTGGCCACTATCCTGCAAGAAGAATGACTTAAAATCCCTCTGACCACTGTGCAGGACTTGTATATGTCATTCCCAAGATGAACTGACGCTGTACTGGCCGCAAAAGGAGGCCCTACACCATACTAATAAATGATTGTGGTCTAAAACCAGGTGTTTTCGTTTTATTGTCCAACCCCTGTACAAAGGCTAAGGATTAATGCATGATCAGATATTCTCATTCAGACCTTTCAGTCTCCTTCAGCTTTTCTGATTTCCTGACTGGGCAACTGCCCCTTGCCCTCCCCTTTTTTGTATAGCCATTTGCAGGTTGGCATATCAGGAGATATAAAATTGTTTTATGATCACTATGTGATCTTTTTTTTTAGTACACTGACATTAATGTCCTGTAAACCACAGTCAGTGGCTACTACTGATGTGACTGTTTCAAATACTGAAGAGATATGAAAACAAAGAATGTAATTGATGTCCATAATGTTATTTTCTAAGTAAATCTAAACTGGCTAGATAATATGCTGATAGCCAGCGATACTGACCACACTTTATTACAAATCTATATTGTAAGTGGATATCGCCGTGTAAGTGCTCACTGTTTTACATTGCATAATGAATAAGGTGCAATGTTTACTGTAGTGGGCTTTTAACTAAATTCTTGTCAATTTCAAGGGCTGGTGACCAATGTTACCTTGCAGACTAAGCCCCCGCACACACCCCTCCACCCTCAGTCTAATATAATCGACTTACAGGGTCTGATCAGATTGGTTAAGCTCTTTTTTACTGTTTACTTCATTGGTATGTTAAAAAAGTCTGTTAGATCAACCAAGGCAGCATTGCCTTAAAAAAAGCAGCAGCAGCGCCTCCCCAGGTTTACACCTTGATATTACAGCATATGGTGAATTTCTGCAATGATGCAGTTAAATAACGAACAAGCCTGAGCTTGTAAACTGGATTCTTTAGCACTTGACTGACAGTTTTCCTTCAAGCCACCTATACTTACTGTTGGAATCATGACAATATTGTTAATTTTACTATCTGCAAATCTCACCAAGACTGAGTTAACCATAAGGAAGCCTTGAGACGTATTCTTTGTGCATCAGGATAGATTATTTCATGTGGACTTTGGTTGACCTCTGCTTAAAATGCAGCACAACGCTGATGTCACAGAGCTATCATAAATAAAGGACCAAATAGTCCTAGTTTCTGGCACCTCTGCTGTGCTCTGACCCATCCACTGCTATCACTCAGCACTCTTAAGGTGCTACCTCAGCAAGATGAAGCTCACCCTCCTTGATGCGCTGATGCTTTTTACAGCTGCAACAGACTCATCCACACATGGGAGAGTTCCTGCCTTGTGTTTCCCTGCAGGACTGTGGATTCCTCTGACTGTGCTATTTCTACAGTAAAGACTACTTTGCATCACCTTGCAACGTCAAAAATGTACACACCAAAACATGTCAGCTGCTTTACTTACAAAACTATGAGATTTTATTCCCACATTTAGCATCTATAGACTAAATAATGTAACATTAGCAATAAATAGCATCATAATGTTCTGGGGTTGGGCAGTTTAGCAAGTCTAACTAGCTAAACATTTTGATCAATCATAGACACAAAGCCCATTGCGCTCGCTTGCAACTGGTGTATTCAGCTTCATTCGTTGGTTTTCTGCATCCACAATTCTGGAAAACATCTTCTATTTTTTTTTTTTTTTGGTGGCACCGAAATTAGCATGTGCCGAGCCCAAGCTCATATTTCATATCCATAGCTTCATATCCAGTTTGTTTATTTATTTATGTATTTATTTACAGCAAATTCTCTGGTCAGCACTACTGGAATTCAAGCAGAAATAGAAATTCGGCAAAAGTTTATTGCTTCTTAGTTGTACAAAACTCAACACGAATGAATGAATTATTCATTTACTTGAAATACAATTTATGTAACTTGCTCAGCCCATTTATTATAATACCTACTGCATACATCCGATAATCAGCAGCGACAGTTCTGCCAATAAACATGAAGTGGAATCGCTCTGTCACAATTAAGTATGACTAAAGTGATTTAATCTCTCCTAATTAACAAGATACTCTGTCAGCTAAACTTCCATAAAACAGCAACGGCATGACTGCAGGACCTCCCAAGTCCTGCAATGCACAAGCATCCTCCTGTCTCTGCAGTGGCCACCCAGCCATGATGGAGTCTTCAGGCTCTGGACAGGCTTAACGTCTGCTGTTAAGTGAATATATTTGTCTGCTGTCTTCACTGGAACCCACCCAATCTGCTATGCCTTCAAGGTATGCCGGTTATTTATAGCCTCTCTGTCGCTTGCTAATAATTTAAGAAAATACATGAAATACATCCATGAGACACTTCTGGCCACTTCCTTATATCATCCTCCCATCCTCCATTGTGTTGGTATGGGATCTAAAATTTTTTGTTAGCAACCTAGCATTTAAGTTTCACACATATTTTCCACAAAGCATGATTGGGTGTAGGAGTATTAAGAGGTCCATCATCCCAATTTATGGATGCACTTTTCCAACACAAATGACTGATAAAAATTCATTTTAGACCTTCGTGATCATAGAGCCCCTCACAGAACCCCTTGTCCATTATATGGACAAATGCCATGAGATAACGTTACATTAAGTTTGTTAGGTTAAGCTGCTATGCTAACCACTTGCTATTACTAACAAACCGAGCAGGGCAAAACAGTACTGAGATTGGATTTGTGAAACAGCAAACTTATGTTGATGTTACCCACCTGTCCAGCAGAAACAGAGCATCTCTTTTCATGCCTTTTAACTCTCTGTAAAGCTTTTTTCAACGTTTTCTAAGGTGGGGTTTTTACATTCCCTCTTTATGGTGCAGCAGTTATATTGGTGCCTCAGCCTTTTGTTTGAATTTTCCAGTTCCATGTTAACGGGGCAGCACCTTGATCAAATTCTGCCCTAGAAAGCTTGTGTACACAGCAAGTTTAGAGTAAGGTAGGGAAAGGGAAATCCCTAAATACAACTGAAGCGCCATAACACAGAAAAAAAAAGAAAAACATTAAAATACACAGGTTTTAGACAGGATCTATTTTGAACAAAGACAATGCTGTAGTGTGTGTGTGTGTGTGTGTGTGTGTGTGTGTGTGTGTGTGTGTGTGTGTGTGTGTGTGTGTCTGTGTGTGTGTGTGAGTGTGCATGTGTGTGTGCGTGAGAACCACTTCCAGACCTGCTCCCTTCTCACTGAAAGGTGCAGCTTTGCTCCAGTCTGACTTACTTACTGGAAAATTATTGATGCCTTCATCAGATTTGGGGCTATAACACATAACCTGTGCTACGTTTTACAACTCTGGTTGCACAGACCTCAACCACTGACACCTCTGAGCTTTACTAGTGGCCATATTGATGGACTACCCGATACTATTGCTGCCCCTGCTGTACTCATCATGACAGACCCCAGCAGCCACGCCTTAATATCCTTTATGGATGTGGACGTTGGCCGACTTTTCTGAGGTCCCGTCAATGTATGAATCAGTGTATTGAATTGGCCTCCACTGCTAACTTTCAGGATGCTTGATGTTACCTGTCATGCCCAGCTTGGAGACGATATTTAGCTTATGTGAGCTTAAATAAATCACTTTATTAATTACTTACTATTTTAGGAAAGGAACTTTTTCCTGAATGATGAAGAGTCCATTCAGCAACCCCTACTAGGTTGGTCAGTCTGCCCAGAATGCAGTTAGGTCCAGAGGTATTTGATCAGTGACATAATTTTTGTAGTTTTGGATTTAGTATGAAGCAGATGAGATGCGATTAAAGGTAGCACCGTTGCTTCCCAGCAAGAAGGGCTTTGGTTCAGTTCCTCGGTGGGGTGTCCGGGCTGCTTTCTGTGTGGAGTTTGCATGTTCTCCCTGTGTCTGTGTTGCTCTCCTCTCACTGTTTAAAAGAAGTGCAGACAGTCAGGCTAATTGGTGATGCTAAACTGCCCCTAGGGGCAATTTCCCTCCAATAAGCACTGGGATAGGCTCCAGTACCCCCTGCAACCCAGAGGGATATGTGGCTTAGAAGATGAATGAATATTAAGAAAGTAGCCATTTTTTACGTAGTACCTTTATTTCCGCAGACTCAAAAGTAGTTGGCAGAATGATCTCATGTTTCATGGCCAGTTGTGGGCTGTTTCCCTGCTACTGAATGATGAATTAAGGTGCAAAAGGTCTGGAATTGATTCCAAGTGATGAATATGCATTTGTTAGCTTTTCATGGGATTTTCATGAGTCCTTTGTGTGGTGAATAAAAACCTCTTTGCAACCTCTAGTCAAGTCAAGAACAGTTGGTGTTCCACTGTCAGTCTATAATTAAGAGATGCCTTCATGAATGTCAATACAGAGGTTTTCCCTTAAGTTACAATCCGCCAGTAACACTTAAGAACAGAACGGTCACATTAGACTAGAAAACATTCACAATAGCGTGCCCAGCTCCGGAACAAGATACTTTGGACAGATGAAACCAAGATTAACGTGTTCCAGAAGGCTCTGAAGAGTATGGAGAAGGACAGGAAGTAAAGGTCTCTGGTGTTTATTGATGATGTGTAGGCTGATAGAAGTAACAGGAAGAAGTCTGGAGGGCCATACTTTCTGCTCATATTCAGCTACATGATACAAGCTAGTCTGCTTCTCCACAGTACATGTATAATGATCAAAAACATTCCACAAATCAACCCAAGATCATCCTAAGGCAGATAAATGGAATGAGTTATGTCTTTATATGGCTAAAGCAACACACTATGTTTCAACCTCAATTTCCAACTTTTTTACTGATGTCTTTCCCAAAAATCTGAATGCAGACATCACTTCAGTCAACTCTGTTTTCAACTGGTGATGTGTACTTTGCTTAATCCTTTTCCTCTCCTGTGTATGTACTGTGACAACTGAATTGCTTTTAATTATTTGGAAGATGTAACTATTTCTCTCATAGACAGTAATAAGTTAACAAACATTTTTAGGCCACTGATTCTTGCAGGGTTTCTATACCTGTGTCAAACAAGGATCTCATTTCAGAATGAGACTTCTTCTTAAAATATGTGATTTTGCCGTGTTACAACCAGTCATTTTCATGAAAAAATACTATATTTTAAAACAATCTAGTGTTTATACTTTGACACCCATATAAAGCTTTGTCCTTAAAATCAGGTTTAGACTTGCATTGTTTTAACTAGATAAACAAATAAACATTATTATAATGATAACAACAAATTATCTTGCTTTGTTTTTTTTTTGTTTTGTTTTGTTTTTTGTCTGCAAAGCCATGACTTAAAATTAACAGTTTTTCAACAAGGATATTGACCTTGACATTGGCACCATAAAGGTCTCTTTGGGTCTTCTTTACTGTGCTGTACAATTTGAGATGATGCAACCTGTTAAATTCATACAAATTTATTTAAGCAAATGAATAGAAACTGTGCACTAACATGAGCAGGAAAAAGTACCATATTTAAGTAGAGGTTGTGAAGACTCGAGCATCTTTGCAGACCTCCATGCCCTACACTCTGATGCAATAATAATGCAACAACAAAACCTGAAAAACAACTTTAATAAGCAGCTCATGTTTGTTTATGTGCACTTTAAACAGCTCTGGAAAAATTATGTAAACAAAATAAGATTTATTCTTAATTCATGTGAAATAGATTGTTATGTTCTGCAAGACATTCCTGCCCAGTTTTGGTGCTAGGAGGCTTTTCATTAGTTGAACATGCTAAGATGAGGGCAGAGGGCCTTTAATTCATTTAATCCTTCATTTCATTTTATCTAATGTTATGCATCTGTCGTGAACCCCACCCCAGCCTTTAAGATGCCACAGGCCTTGTGTTGATGATATATCTGAGGTCTCCCAAGGGTCAAGGCAGTCAGATACCCATTGGTCCCACTGGCCTGGTCAGTAATTGAGCAATAGTATAATAAGCATCTGAAAAAAACTGTTTATTTAATAAAATTACTGTGTGATTGTATAGTATGATGATATATGCTGCTTAATGTTGGCTATATTTCGACTTTATAAGCTTGGTAACAAGCCAGATTTAATTAAAGGCTAGACAGAAATATCAAATCTGACACCTTATTTCATTTGGCATACAAAATACTTAATGTATGCTAATAAGGCAAGTGAAGCAAACTTTATTTCGTCTTTGTATTTGCCAAGTGCTTGTCATCATCACCATCATCATCATAATCATAATCATTAACACTATCATTGGCAACAACAACTACAACAATGTAAACATTAATAGCCATTAAGCTGCTCTAAACTTTATGAAATAATTCATTCTCACCATCATACAGCAAGGAACGTTTATCCATCTAGCAGCATTAGAAACAAAGTCTGCCAGATGTTCACATCATGGTAATGAATCCAGGAAGATCTACTCACCATCCAGACTGCTTCAAGACAAACACAGGGATTTATTTCATTCTGGCTTTCTAAGACGATACATCCAGCCGGGATTCAACATCATGCTCGCTCTCTGACTCGGCCTGAGTGTATTGCCACTAAAGCTGTATGATATTTGAAAGTGGCCTGTAATCACACAGCCTACAATCATCTGCAGAACAAACTTCTGAACTTAATCAGAGATGGAGACAAATAAAACAAAATAAAAAAATGAATGGAAGAAAGAAGCAGCAACTTATTCATCATTTTCAGGTTCAGTATGTGATATTGTAGAAAACGCTACAACTCTGGGCAAAACCTTTACCCTCCAGAAGGCTGCATGAGTGAAGGCCAAGCTGGCATCTTTTTCAGTTAAAGAGACTAACAGGTTTCGTGGAGCTGAAACAGAAGGCATGTTCCCCTCCTGTCATCCTCGCTCTATTTCTGCATTTCCTTAGAGACACCCTCATCGCAGCTTCCCATCTTTGAGTTTTTACATCGCACTAGGAGAAGCTGAATGTCTCTGAACTACAAACCACAGACACAATCAATTTCTGGCCAGACTTGATGTATCAAAATGATGCCCAGGAAACATTTGGCTCCTTTATGTGAACCTCATCTCTCTCAGAAAAGTGAGATATGCAGTCTGGTAAAAAAAATTTACTTATTCATAACATAGTCACTAACAGATGGAGTCTCCACATTTAGACATTAGAGGGCTGGTAAGATGGGAAAACAAATGTTCTCCTGTTTTTTGAAATATAAGAGTTTGATGTACTATGAAAACATTCCAAAAGTTTGAAAACTTGACGTTCACTTTCCAGTCAGTGCAATCCATAAATGAAAACCAAGCTTCCAAATACAACATTTTTTTTTTTGTGATGTCACTAAAACCAAAACATTTGCGTTTTGGCCATTAACGGTTTACATTCACCAGCTCACATTAAGACTATTATTAGGAGTATTTCAGTCTGGACTTCTTGTTGATTAAGGCTCAGAGTGGGGCAGCTAATCAGAGCAGAGCTCATTACCATATATCAGTCTTAAAGAGAGGTTGGACATGGTCATCCTTAAATGATTTGTTTGTTTGATAAATGCACCCACGCAAACTTCATATATGGAAGCAGACCTCATGGAAAAAATATAATACAAATGAATACTGTAGAATACGAGTCCTTCAAAACATAGAACTAAAGGTGAGCGAGATTAAAGGATTAATGTATTTGCCTATTGTTATGGTCCTACTGGCAGAGCAGAGGATTATTGCCTTATACTCTACATGCACGCTTTACATGGTCTTGCCCATTTTGAATGGTAAGCTAAATGGTGATGGTTTATTTCATGAATTTCACTGAGTGAAATCTAAAAGGGCCTGTCTGTCATCAAATATCGCTCCACTTGCCAGCCCTGCCCTCAGATGTAAGTAATCTCACAGTCCAGATGTGAAAGAAATATCCATAAACCTGCTTAAATGAGATTTGCATGCACCCTGACACCTCCTCACACAGAGCTGGCACACTGGGCAAAATGAAAAAACTCACAATACCAAAGTGTGTTGTAAACATGCCTTACGTACAGTGGTCTCTAAAATGAGATTTACCCATATAAAGATCAGTAAAAACCCCTTCTGATAATGTGTATTAAAGGTGGGGTGGACGTTCTGACTACAAGCGCTTTGAGTTGGATACCTGAAGGTGGTGCATGATATGTTCTATAAGTATCCACTATCTGGTGAATGCAGAGGTAGCCAGAAACCCAACACAGCATAAACGGAACTTTAGAGGATTTCATTATTGCAGTGGGGGGGCTATATTATGTATTTGCTTAACATATGCTGGGAAGGATAGTGAGAGATGAACCTAACGGATGCCAAACCACAGAGTATTAAATACATACTAAATGCTAGTTTTATGGCAGGATACTTGGAAAAAAAAATACAAGCATGTATTAAGTATAATACACATCTGTGGCTGTACATATAAAAGCTAAGTAAAAAAAAACAATACATATAAACCTATACTGACAGCTTTACTTCCAGATTATACAACAGTAATTGTTTTCACTACTTGTGCAGTGACATTGTGGACAAAGTCAGGTGACTGGCACATCAGCTAAAAGTGAGGCAATCCCCTACTGCCACAGAAAAAATCTACCTTAATCTCTGTAAATCCACTCACATGTCTGCGCTTTCCAGTGACCCTTTGCTAAGCATGAATTGAACGGGCTTACAGGTTAGTATAAACCCATCAGTCATGTCAATTTAGCACAGGAGAATAAAGCTGGAGAGCATTATTACAAGAATTCTACACATGAAATGGCAGGAAGTATGTTACTCTATATGAGCTCACATGAGCTTCCCATCATGTGTAAAGTACAATACAGAAATTATTATGTATTGGGAATTATATCCAATAAGGTGCAGTTCAAGAGGACTGGTTAAATTTGGAGGAGACTGAATGCATTACTTCTTACTATCTTCTTGCTGTACATAACCCTGGAACAAGATCAGCGTTGTAATAAATGATCCTTTAATAGACTGCTCTAGAAAACAGATTGGCCTCCATGAAGTAACACAATGTTTAAACAGGAATAATTAGGTTTCCGGAGAGGAAGTTTCAGTACTTGAAAATATGCAATTTTGAGGAATGAACAAGTAAAGAAGACTGACATTGCTGTATTGCTCGTGCTTTTTTATTTGCAACAGTATACAACCTGCAGCATATTTCCCAAAAAGTTGTGTCAGTAAAACATCCTCCACTTTAAAGACCGCAAACTGACCAGTCCAGCACCCGCACCGTTTTTCCAAAGACATACCTTCGCAAAAAGTGTAGAATGTGGCTTTGCATTCTCTTGTTGAGACATGCATGGACATCCTTGGAAAAGATCATCTTGAAGGCAGTGAATGTCACTGCAGTAAAACCATATACATTTTAGCATTAATGGTGCCATCAAAGAAGTGTAGTTACCTTTGCCAAAGGGCACTGACTCATTAAAATGAAACTGAACAGACAGAAACATCTGTTTAAAGTTCTCTTTATACTGTCTGCAGTGAAATGCAAAAAGTGAAAGTCGACATCTAAATTCATCCCAACTGATCTGTCAATGACAACTTTCTTTTACACAACACTGCCAGAAGATCTCAAGTGATTTCCTCATGTGAGCTCTCAACCAGAGACATTTCTGGCGTCCTCAGAAACGTCTGGATGCACTTCTGATTGTACCTAAAATCAGATGTGTAAATGCTGAACTTAGACATAAATAGCTCCTTTTGACAGTTTACAGCTTGACTTTTCTCACATGAACGCACCGCCAGCTCTCGCATGTTTTTCGTTGTCCCGTTGCTACGGAAGAGACATGGCCCTGCGCGCGACTCGCCCAATTCGCCGTGGACCAATCGCAACTCGCCATTGATCGCCTGGACGAATCACAGTGCAGCTTGCTGTAAGGCGGAGGTGTTTCTTGCTGCCATAGTAACCACCAAGCTGAGAGTGTTTTGAGAAATGTGTGCTGAGTAACGAACTCAGAGCTCGTAAGTAATATTAGCATTTAAACTCATTTAAAGGCTTTTCGGTTTCTGTCTTTCATTTATGCTTTAAATATTTTACATTATGTTCTTAACCAAAGAAAAGTCCAAACTTTAATGTTTTTGCAGTAGCAAATAGGATGTAACGTTGGCATATAAAGAGTAAACTGACATTAGCAAACGTGCTAACGTTAGCCTGGCGCGATGTCCGTACACTTATTGTTTCTAAGCCTATTTATCTTTACGGTTTGTTAGTTTTTTTTGTTTTTTTTTTTTTACTTCTGTGTTAAGCGAACGTGTGCCTTGTTTGTTTCAGGGTCTAAATAGAAGTGGCTGCATTTCATAATGCTAACGTCAAAGACAGAAGGATTCAAAACAAAAGTAGTAGCCCCGAGAAATCCCAAGCTTGTAAAGCGAGAAGACGGGGCCAAAAGGGTGAGTACTTTTAAAACTTGGTAGACCTGCTCTCCGCTCCTTTTCCCCGCCACAAATAATATACTGATACAATCTCCAGTTCCTTCTCTGTAGTCCACCTGCACTGCAAACTGCTCTGCAGAACATGTTGAGTTGTACATGCATGAAATGAATACAGCTCGCTCAGCGAAAGGCTACCCATCTCAACCTCAATCCTATCTCAACCTACCCATCTCAAACTGATCTCAGTCTCTCTTGTCTTCACAAATATATTTCATATCCTAACCCTAATAGATAAACACAAAATAAAACTTCATGACTCAAACTGCAATCTTTGAAATATTGTTTTCAGAATAAAGCAATGGTTTGCATTTTTCTATTGTTCTTTGAATCATGGAAAGGACTGTATGTTTGGACCATACACAAACCTGGCAGTTATTAAATATGAATCAGATTCCCCTTTCCATTATTCATTTATGTTTTAAGTTAAAATAATTTTTTACTGCTGACATTGAAGAATAGTGAGTGCCTTTTGAAGTTTCTGCTGTGATAGGCTATGTGTAATTGTTAAAGCAAAATTGTCTCTTCTTAAAGTACTTATTATGCAGAAAATTACTCAGGAATCATGGCTGTTTCTTATTTTGAGTAGTATGCTGTTAGAATGTAGTGTGAGAGTGTGTCCGTAATGTGTAAACACTGTATGTGTGTGCCTTTGCAGACTGTGAAATGGAATTGCAGAAGTGGTGAATGCACAGCTAATGTTTGCACTGATGCACTCATATACTTTTCAAAACGATACTGCCAACAACACTCAATGTACCCGTTGTTCGGAGAGGAACTCATTGTAGCTCATCTTGTTACAGGTGTCTCCATCTGCGTATGCACATGAGATGTCTCAAACTACAGAGGAGCGGTTAGCTAATACATACGAGATGCATCCACCTCGTATTCTGGAACTGTTAGACATGAGAGAGACCACGCACCAGAAGGTAAAATATTGATTAGACCTGTCTGTTATGTATTTTTTAAAGTGTATTTGTTGACATCTTTTATAGTAATTGTTGAGGCTGGGGATGTGACTCAAGCATTACATTTGTAAAGGTTGCTGTTATTTGTTATGCATTGCTATTGTAACTGTATAAGCATTCATACAGAGGAGCTGTTCTTGAATTATTCTTGAAAGTAGAACAGCATTTTAAGATTCCTCCTTCTTGTGCTTGTTTTTATGGGAAATTAACTGGATATGACAGCGGTAATTATACAGGAGACGCCTCATTTACGAATCTGAGAGTACAGTAGATTCAGATTTCCCATTTTATACCCTGGGTGCATTGCATGTGGTTTCCCTCTTATTCTCTATCCTTGCTCTCCCCCTTACCTCTCCCTCTCCTCTCATCTTCTCCTTTTCGGTCTGTCTGTCCTGCATTTCCTCCTCCTTCTTTTGTTACACACCAGCTCTACATCTCCTCCCTCTGTTTTCAGCTTTTCTGCCCTGCCTAATTCTCTTTTTTTGTTTTCCTGTTTTGGAATTTTGAAGTGCCTTTAGCAAAACAGATACTTGGATGGCAATAAACCCTTTTGATGTGAAATAAGACAAACAGTTGGTGGCCACAAAACAAAAGCCAAAGGGAATTGGAGATGTTTTAGAGAAATTGTCCCTTATGTTCACTCTCCAATGCTGAGGGGTATGCTTGCTTTCCCTTATGTTTCCAGTTTTCAGACCTGGATGTGGACCAGCCTTTTTTCCAGCCTTACCCGTCTGAGATTGTGTTCCAGAACTACATGCCCTCCGAGATGTATGAGGTGCCACTGGTGTTGCGCAATAACGACAAGGTGACTTTGGCTAAGAGCTGAGCACTCAGCAGAACACATATAATTCTGTGCAGTCATAGACCTCAAGTGCATGTACAAATGTGACGCTTGTTTGAAAGGGAGACATAATGACACAGAACTGGTGTGACCACAAACCATTTGACATTAAAAGCAGAAAGTAAAAAGCTACAGGTATTGTTGTACTCTTTGGTTTTGTTTTCTAAACTAGCATTTGCTGTTGTTATGCCATATTACCCAGAGTACTGATTAAGTTTAACTATTTGCCTAGCAACTAGGCAATAACCTTGAAATATGTCATAAACTTGAGTTCAAAATTAAATATTTTGAGGGGCAGCGCATATTTAATAACATAGTTCTGTGGCTGTTCTCCTCCTCATGGAGCTACACAAATTCCAGTTTAGGCTTCATAACTCCACTGCATGTACAGGCCTCATTATAGGAACTTTGCATATTTTAACTGCAAAGAGGTCTTAATAACTCAGAGATACTGTCTGTGAATAAATGATTAAACTGACACCTGACTGTCAACTCACTTAACCCAAGTAGTGTTTAGTTGTTGTTAGCTGTTAGCTCCCTCTACCTTTCTCCATTAATTCACTTACTGATGCAGATGTTGGCGGTAGAATGGGAATATCAAAATAATCTGAGAGTGAAGGAGACTAAATAAAAGCAGAAGATGCTGGAAATTAATAGAGGGAGAAAGAGGAAGATAAAATAAAAACATTAAAATATACCCTCATCGTCAAAAATTGTGGCACAAATAGTTGCACCCAGAGAGAATCAAATTCACTGACAGAAATGAAAATTGGGAAGGTTTGACATTGAGGCGTAAGCAGGAATGCTCCTTGTTGCTGTAACTGACTGACCCAACAGCCACGACTTCAGACATTCAGCAAGCAGTGATGGCCTCCATGAGTCAAGCCAGCACTACATACACACAGACCATTATGACTACTGCCTTTAATACCACATCGACGTCGCCAAAGACTGCAGTGCTGTTGTGCCAGATTGTCATGGAGTGACCTAGAATGGCAGCAGGTCGAGCCGTTCAGTGACGAGTCAAACTTTTGCCTTTGTTGATACAATCAACGAATCTGTGTGTGGCGGCATCATGGTCGGCGTGAAGATGGATGGTTTGTTGTCAGATGTCCTGAAGGCCTGGTGTCACTATACCTCCACTCCAAATTTGCAGGAACTGCATGAGAATATTCAAGCTGCACGGGATGGATTATCGCAGGACGCCATTCCCAACCTCTAAAACTCCATGCCGAGACGTCAACATGTTAGCAATCATGGCAGCTCAATGCCATTATGAGAGACACTACGTATAGCTAAATAAATATTGCCCATATTAGTCTAAATTTATCATCTTTTATTGATATTGGCAACCTTTATCTTCCATCTGCACAGCATTGCCATCTAACACTTTCTTCTGGGTGCAATTGTTTGCTTGCTGATGAGTGTATATAGCTTGTATACACATTTAGTGTGAATAAAACCCCAAAGCCACATAATCAATGTGTATGACAATATTATGAAGCATTGTTGACCTGTATGATTACATAATGCGAACTTGCAAGCTTGAAATACTTTCATTTTTCGGTTTCTGATTCTTCGAATCTTTGTTTAGAACACAAGACTTTATGACACTCTGCTTTTATTATTCTTGTAACAGCGTACTACATCTGGGCCCTTTCTTTGTGATGCCAGCTGGAGCTAATTATATTGGAGAGTTACACTGTTTTTTTTTTTTTTTTTACATTTCTGCAGGATTTACTCAGTGAGATTTGACAATTTAGAGAAACATACAGACTCAGAATTCTTTATAATGGTGGTGATAAAAATGCTACCTCTGTTTCTATTATATACATTTTATTCACTAACCAGAATGACCAATTAACCAGGGTTATTGTAGGTAATGTTGATAGGGACTGGATAGTGTTGATACTTTTTAGGTACTATTTAGCGTTACAGTGCCCTGCATGTGTATTTCAGCCATGAATACGTTAAAAAATGCCAAATTTTAAAACTGTCATAAAATGTCTAAGGACTGTCACCAATAAATTGAATCACTGTATGTGAGCAAGCTTTCACTGGAATTAAATGCTTCAGATGCTTCAGTCCCATTCAAGAAACATTTGGGAACAAGTCTGACTCTAGAAGCACACCAACTCTCTCTGCTTGACATTGTATACATTTACCACTTTATTACACAGAAAACTCAGTGGAACTTTAAATGGACTTTTAAGACCCTTTGCATGGCATTTTGTTTTTGTAAAACACCTGCTTGAAGATCAGCATGTCATGTGTTGTTTATTTGTAGCCAAGGTTTATGAGTTGGTACTTGTTCCTCTGCCCCCTGCAGATTCCGCGCTTGGTGAAAGTGGTTGTGGAAGACTCCCTGTATTTCAAAGTGGTCAGCCCTGTAGACGTGTGCAACAAAGTGGCACCAGGCATGGCCTGCACCTTCACAGTTCTCTTCACTCCACAGGAGAATAAGGTACACTTTACTCTAGATAATGTTAATAATGTTTCCTGATATTGACACTGCATTGGAGTTAAGAGAATGTGATCCATTTTTGCAGTTTGAGTTTTGCAGGTTTTTTTTTTTTTTTTTTTTTTTTGCGAGTTTAGGAGATCATGCTTCTTAGGAAGTTATTTTTTATTCCATCTGTAGAAATCCTGGCTAACAGCAAATCCTCTAACTACCAAGGCCTTACGTACAGAGTTTTTTTCAGGAGACTCAACACTGTAAATGTTGTAAATGACATATAGCTTTTCTTAACTTAGCTTAACTTAACTTAGCTTTTCCTGTGGCATATAATTAAATGCTACATATGTTACATCAACAGTTAATTTAAAAGTAAACTCCACCATTTTAATGAAATGATTAGGATGCGAAGACTACAATAAAGGTCTGGATTTGAACTCTGCTAATTTAGAATTCTCTTTGGGGTGTACCTGGTGGGACAAACTGTGTTTTAGTCTGCAGTGCAACTCTGCAAAATCCAGATATCATTGGGGAACTCAAAATAGCTGGGTTCATCAACACTAACAGTACTGTAGTTAGAGTTAACAATACTATCAGTTGAGACAGACACCACCTGCAATGACACATGCCAGTAAAGCTACAGAAGCCCAAAGGCATTTGCTTGTCTTTCTGTGGCTGTTTAAAGTGGAGCTACTATTTGTAACAATTCATAACCCCAACCAAACAAACTTCAAGCACGCTGTACGTCCCCTACCCGTCTCACTTAGTAAGTCTTGCTACGATGAAACATCAATGTCAAATGTCGCATTATGGCCTAATGCGTGGGCAAGCAATGGAACTGTATGCCTTGGTGAGACGCAGAGTTCCCACCCACGCCCACTCTCTCCTCATTAGCTACCATTTCATGGTCTGTTGTGTAGCCCACTAATCTATTTTGCCTTAGCGGCACATTAATACTGATTGTAGCATAGTGCCACTCCAGAGCACGTCTCCATAACTCTTGACACTGCAATCTAATCAGTAAGAAAGTCAACACGACTCACTTTCATTGGGAAAGAAACAAGCCTGGAGTGTCTTTTGAAATCCCAGTCACAGGTGACACAGAAGTACTGCCCCAGTATTAATGGTGAATCTTCAGAACGACAAAGCAACAAAATTTCTGTAATGTGGCTATTCAAGCTCATTACGTGTTCTGGGGGTTTCTAAGAGTCAAGCTAGCCTTTAGATGAGGACATTTTTCAGTACTCAGCAATTTTTCTGAAGTGAATATGTACAATTTCAGCATCAGTACAAAAACTAGATTATAAGGTGTTAGAAGTCCAAATCAAGGTGTGAAGATAATAAGAACAGCACACTGTAAAACATTACTACTACAAACTGAGCAATTTGTCCATAATTACATGTACTATTTTTTTCCATATACTCTTTTAGTTTACCAGTGTCAATATGGTCTTTCCTGTAGGACTATATCCACAGACTGATTTGTGTGACTGAGAGGGAGAAGTTTGAGGTTCCTATTCGTTCAATTGGGGCTCGTGCCATTTTGGACTTTCCCGACCAAATCCACTTTCCTCTTTGTCCAGTCAAGTGTTTATCTCAGAAAACCCTTCTTGTGCGCAACATTGGGAATAATGAAGCCAAATTTCAACTCAGCACACAAAGGTAAGAGATTTTCTAAACGGAGTAGGCATCTCTGCACTCTTTGTAGAGATGCTTTACTCTTACATTCTGCTACAGTGCTGCCTTTACAAACCTCTATTCAGGAGTGGTATAAAATTGTCAATATTGTGTTATGTTTATAAAATATTAAATGAAATCATGTTTAAAAATTAAAGGAGCATCCTGGAAATACCTTGTTTCTTATAGGCAAGTATGGGTTGAGTCTAGCCACTTTTTCAATGAATGGGCGAGCGAATGCGTCAGAGCAATCCATGAAGATTGGAATTACTCTTATTATCCTGTCTTCCACTGAAAACTTTATAAATTTTGCTTCATGCAGAAAAATAGCCAAAAAAATTGATGTTTAAAAGTTAAAACACAAGAAGTCTTTATACTGATTTAAATTTTTTGCAAGTTTTTATTATTATTTACTCTGTATTTTAGTATATAATATACTGTCCCAATTTGAATTTGAAACAGAGGTTTGCATTCGTATGTGTGAATTTGTGTTTTATATTCTTTTCTCTTTTCCTCATAGCCCATTCTCTGTAGAACCTCAAGTAGGGACTCTTGGTGTTGGAGAGAGCATGCAGGTGACTGTTGACTTTCTACCTACAATTACAGGAGACCACAGCCAGCAGCTACTTCTTCATTACCACACAGGTAGAGTATTTACAGCAGATTTGTTATACAATTAGTGCTCACCCACTGAAATGCAGGATTATCAGATATACCTCCGCACAGGGAATTATTGTTTATCAATTATTAATTAATTTTACTCCTGTAAGATTCAATAGTGATGCATTTCATAGGCTTCTAGTTCCCACTGCATGCAGATGCCGCTATACTCACACTCTTACACTTAACATTAGGTTCTCATATAAATCCAGTCTTACATGATAACACAGTAGTCACATTAAATTCAATTGATTTAATTGTACAAAAACATTTACAAGTGCCAAACATTAGTAAAATTCCACAGTGAAAACAATAGGCCTGTCAAATGAGAGGGATCAAAATGGCTGTATCTGTTTATGAGTAGCAACATGGAATTACAGTAGCAATGTTTCTTTCAGCCCAGGCCTGAGGCTAATGTAGTAACACAGCTGGAGTAATATGCCTTACGTTTAGATGAAAAACTGTTCATCTTTGCTCTTTCACTGTGCTAGCAGTGCTGATTTATCCCATTATCACATCCTTTTAACAGAGGTTATGAGTCTGAATCGCTGCATATGATTATGTTACGTTGGGCATACTGTGCAACACTACCACCTAGTAGTGCCTGTTCTTTAATGTCATTGTTTTGTTTGTTATTGTTAAAAACGTGTGGCAGTTAATTTAATGGGTTGATTCAAGAAAGCAAATGCTATTTAAAAAGACAGTTTTACAAAACCCTTGTGTTTTGCCATTGATGTGTCTGCATATGACCCATGTAAATGACTCTTCTCTGAGTGATTGGGTTTAGATGTTGATGAGATTTGAGCAGATAGTGGACTGATTGAGGGAGCACTTCATAGCTTGGATGAAGTATTAGAACTAAGCACTGCTAAAGGTCCTGATGATGATAAGAGCTTCTTTAATAAGAATGAGGATATTTTATATCTGATTAGAGACGAGAGGTAGACCTAAAGCTAGAGGTTGTGTGTGTGAATGTATGTATGTGGATTCTTGTGTGCACATGCACAATGCAGGATTAAGACTGTCACATATGCTGCAGAATTGCTGAGCTTTGCAGGTTGTGCTGCTCTAAGGTGGCCCGCCTGTGCATAAACACACAGGACCACTGAAAGCCAGCGCCATTAACATTTCATAATACACCCCGTTCTAAAAACACCACTTTGGGCCCATCAGAGGAGTATCATTTTTAATTTAGCACCTTACCATGTCTCCTCCTCATTCATCTTTAACATTAAACGGCTCTCGAGCGGCTCCTCGTGGACTTTTGAGCAAGAACCCGCCACAAAACAGAACACTTGTTGCCTCCTCACCATACAGTACTAATGACTGCAGGCCAGCTCTATCCGCCAGCCAAAAACATAAGTGGGGGACCTGGAGGTCTCTCAATAGTGCTGGATGAAGCTGCATGATGGCATAGTGGGTAATGCTGTTGCCTCACAGCTTAAAGAGCCAGGGTTTGATGCCTGACCAAGTTACCCAGGGTCCTTTCAGGATTGAGTTTGGATATGTCTGCATGGGTTTACTCTATGTGCTCTGGTTTTCTCCCACAGACAAAAGACAGATGAATTGCAAATGCTAAGTTTGCTCTTAATTCAATGTGTCTATGAGTCAATGTGTGTCTGTATTGCGACGGATTGGTGACATGTCCCTTCTGCCCAATGAGCACTGGGATATGCTCCAGCACCCCCTGTAACCCAGGAGGATAAGCGACTTATAAGATGAATGAATGAATAACATTAAAGGATATATATTTAGACTGAAACATTTATGGCTTGCTGGAAACTGGAAACTAAACTAAAACCTCAGACAAGTCATCATTTATGTAAGTGTTTTATCATACATTTTGTTGCCATTTCCACTGCCACATGAACCGTACTGTCCTGTGTAGCAATGCTACTGAAGACATTTGGTTGAGTGGAACAAGTAAGCACACATCACTGATCGGTTGATTGTAATCATCTTGGGATTTTCACACTTTGTCACCGGAATCCTTTGTTGCTGCTGCTGTTTGTGTTAACTGTTTACACTCATGTGAGACTTTGTATAGTAGACAGGTTGAAGAGAATTAATTTCATAATTCCATGGAAAACGGATACAAGTACTCTTTCAGGTTACAGATAATTCTGGATTTAGATTTGTAGCTGTGCTATACTGTGTGGTGAAAAATGCAATTTGTGTAAAAATATTAATTATTTTCTCAGTAGGGGGTTCTTATTCCTCCCCTTTCACCCCTCTTTACTTTCTAGCAGCTCAACACAGAGTCACAAGATTTAATGCAGAGAGCCAACAATATACAGCTGTATAAATTAGAAATATCCAAATCAATTTCCCATTCCGCTGGTGGAAGAGATCCTGCAGAAATAGCTTACAAAAGCTCAGCGAGAATACAAGCTCTTGCCGATAGATTTTTTATAATTGCACTGTTTGTAAATAGTAATGAAAAACAATTTCCAGTAGTTTAGGACCAGCTGCGGCAGATGCACCGAGTTCCAGACTAATGTAAAGGAAACCATGAAAATCGCTGTCTATGCTGTAGAGTAGACGTTTAATTTAGCGTGAACGACTAAACCTCTTCATCTTAACAACTGCGCAGTGAGCTTTAAGAGGATTACAGAAGCCTGTGTAGTCCTGCTGGAAGCTATGTTTGCTTAATTACTAATAGCTAGCTATGACAAAGAGCAGGGTCTGGCCCTGCTCTGACTGGCACGTCTAAGGATGAGCTAGCTAATCTGCCCTACATTTACGGCTGTTTCTTGGTCTTTTTTTTTTTGCTTCCTATCATCTGCCTGTACGGTGCTGCCTATTTACTGTAAAATATGCATGAGGAGCAGAAAAGCCCCATGAGCAGCAGTACCGCCAGTTACTGACAGACCATCTCCACCAGCGAGCATGGAGTTAGTCTATTACAGTGAAAGCTCCTTCTTTGGACTTCTCAAGGGACACTTCAGCTTCTTCAAAGCTGCCCTTCCAAAAACTTCCCCTTTCCCCACAACAGTGTAATGTGTTTTGGGGAATTAGAATTATAAATAGACTAAGGTGTTTTCTGTCTTTGTGCTGACAAACTGTTTCTTGTATGCAAAGTAACTTCCCTTCCATTTTTTCATTTCGAATGAAGCCACATTACTGTCGGCTTCTTTGCCATTAAACCTATTCACACAACAGTGAAATCTCATTATCAGACACCGCTCGGGAGCAAGAATGGCCAAAAGAGCTGAAAGTGCCTCAGCCTTGTATTAATGCCAAGGCTCAGCCAGGGAGAAAAATAGTCATAAATAATAGCATATTTGTGTGATTTATACATTAAACCTAAACGAATACATAGGTCATGGGGCCAATGCCTTCAGTGTCTTGCACATTCAGTGACTCGGTGAGTAGTCTATGCAAAACATGTCAGGAAAACAGAGTGGATAATCATCAGCACATACTGAATAATGAAGGAAGTCATTGTGTCATGCTGCTGTAAACCTGAATTCCTATGAACTGCCACCGTGGTTGTTTTTGGACTGCAGTAATGCATGGTAATCTATGGTAATAGTGAAGTGAGCAATATATTCTCGGTTTCTCTTTCCCTCACCCAGATCTGTTTATTTGTTTGTCCTGTGCAGTCTACCTTCAGGATGATTTGCATTATGCATCTTTTCTGTGTTGCTGGCTGATTGCTGGAGCGTAGTTAAATCAGCCTCTACTCCTGCAGGGTGGAACTGCTCCTGCTCAAAACAGACCTGGATCTCCGTGCTTTTTTCACTACTTAAAAACCTCTGAATCCTGAAACTTCACAGATGTCCACCTCCCAGGGCTTATTATTCAGTAACTATGTGACAAAACAATGCAAGATTGTGATTGCGTTCTTATCAAATTACAGGAGTAAGACTTAGAATAGAATCAATAGAAATATAAAGGAGTTTAGCATAATCTAATAAGGGATTAGATAATTGTACTACTTTTGCAACAGAGCTCATAAAACATGAATTGGCTGTGATGTGGATGTAGTATAATGTTTTTATATATACAAGTTAATCTAGAGTCAACGTTTTATATTCCTACTGGTAGTCATTTGTCATGTGAGATGTGAAAATTGATTGTGTGTCATGATTACAGTCAAAACAGCCACTGATTTTGAGTTATTCATTTTCCGGTAGCTATTTCTAAAAGAGATATAAAAATGTCAAATGAAAAGTGGAAAAAATCTGAAGTTCACAAATTATTAAAGTATACAGAGACAACAGGATACTTAACAACCATGTTAGGCCTGTAGGCCACCAATACATTCACCATAACATAAGCAGTACTTAAAGATTTTATCTTTGAGAAAGAGGACAAAACCAAGAAATCAGGCTTCTGAGTATTATCCACTGTAAGAAGACAACTGAAAGGATCTATGACTGTCAAGAAGCTGTTATCAAGATTTTTGCTAAACCAAAAATGCTGCTGGGGTTCTCATAAAACACCCTAGAGTTTACACCTCAATATCGCTAACAGATTACCTGGATTGAGAGAAACTGAAAAATTTAACTAACTTCTAAGACTGACCTTTAAAGCTGTGGAAAAATATACCAGATTTCTTCAGAATTTTCAAAGCACTGAAAAGGCTGGTTCTTCTTTATGCAAGCAAGCTAGCTTTTGCCTCTGACAACTGGTGTGCATAGAATAAGCCCTGCAGTCTTTTTCGATTGCTTTTTATATGAGCTGATCAAGACATCACACACACATGCATGCGTGCACACACTCTGCAGCCTCCTTTCTCTCCCCACCCTCATTTCTCCCACAATCACCCCACTCTCCTGCCAGATGCAGTGTCGCCCATCAAATCCCCCCACCCCACCATTACACACACATACTCAAGCAAAGCTCCACCAACTTAGACAGGGGTTAAAAATGTCCTCCACTTGCTGTGGAAAGTGATGGCTGTGCAGAATTAAGCAGCAAGTGGAAGAGGATGAAAGCAGAAGATTGGTAGGGTGTGTGCGCCTGAAAACGACTGTACTCTGCCTGTCATTTGCCTGTGTCAGCTCTATGATGACAGCGATAATGATGTTAAGTTTTTCTTTTTTTCCTTTACTCTACCCCCACCCAGTTCTTTCTCTCTTCCCCCTCTCCCCACTTTTCTCTCCAAGCTGTCTTACAGCATCTAAGCAGCCGAACATCACTGCTAATACTCCAGCTTGCGGCATATCAGATGTGCCAGCTTTCTTTTGTACCCGCTGTGCTAAAATGTGCATTAACCAACAGCGGTCCCTTCAACTGCTGCCAGACATGCTTATATAACTGCAGCAGGAGTAGTTCCTCAGCAGGTCCTCCAGGCTCCAAGTGTCCCTTATTGTCTTGTGACAATATCAGTACAGAAATTCAATTGCAGATTTAAGGTTTCCATGCCTTCGAATACATGTTTATGTTCATAACAATGCTCATTTTGGGGAAAGAAGAACCATCTTGAAATCACTATATAGGTATATGTATAAAATGATTCTATTGAAATGCTCCTATTACTATTTATGTGCTGAAGAATGAAGAATATTTAGGAGCTGTGAATGATTCAATAATGAATAGGGAAAAGAAAAAAAATAAAATAAATATATATATATATATATATATATATATATATATATATATATATATATATAGAATGGTGTTGTAAAACAATTAGGGATATAACTAACTATGCAATTAATGAATTACTTACCTAATTGCTTTATTATACCAAAACAGTAGTAGGAACTTTCCACTTTCAGTTGGTTTCTTAGTTTCATATTCTTTGGTGAAGTTTTGTCTTTGGATTGTGTTTGAACAAATGAGTAGGTTGTTATTTGCAGTGATTAGATGCTGGGGGATGTTTCCTTAGGGAAATTAAAATACACACACACACACACACACACACACACACACAAACAGGCCTCTATGTCCTGTTCCTTTAAAAGAAGCTACACTAAAATCTCTTTGCATGTCGATAATAAGTCATTCTGTGCCTTGCATTGAAAACAGCCTCTAAAGCCCCTCAAAGTGCTGGAATGGACAGCTTACCTTGAACAAGGGAAGGCAAGCACAAGATGAGGGATGGAGGATGAAAGGGGTGTGTTACACCTGATACCAAACTGTCCCCTAGCGGTGGTCAAATGATCATTTGTCAGGTCTCTGGTGACTTCCCTGTTTGTGTCAGGGCCTCTGTGGATTAGAACCACGAGAGGGAACTGGAGAAAAATAAATGTATTCCCTGTCCAATACATGCAATACTTGTGTGAACATATAACATGGCCCAGTTGGTGCATGTGCACATCTTATGCAATGCGTTATGTGGAGGAATATGCAATCACGCGTGAAACAGCAAGTGAGATGCATTGCAAGTGGAGAGAAGTGTTTCAGACAGCATGGAAACATCCCTCTGGGCAGAAATGTCTTAGGTCCATGCATCGTTTATCTGTGTATCTGAAACATGGCTGGATGTGCAAAAAGTCTTTGACATGAAGTCACAATTTCAAGTCATCTCACGTAAATGTGAATTGGTTGACAATCTGGTCTACCCATCAGCAAAAATGGAAACCCACTTTTCATGAAATCAATCTATCACTCGTCTTCCTATCCATCATGTCATTTGGATAGCAAAGTTTTTACCTGCAGGCTGTTAGTAAATTTGTTTTCTCAAACCTGGGAGGGTTGATAGAGGAATTGGGTCTCTGTCCCCTCCACACACCACATTCGCTCTCCCCGAGTGTTTGTCAATAAGCTTAGAGCTTGCAATACTGCCCTCTTGGCTTCTCTTGATGGAGTCATTTTATCTGGCAGTGAAAACTATGAAAAATGAATAACACTATGCATAGATTACGTCTTGTTGGGATCCTTAATAAGACAAACTCTTTTTTTTCAATCTCTCTGATCCATTTATTTACGTCTGTCTCTGAGTATGAGTGCAAAGAGAAAATGACAGGTGTCCTGCATATTTATTTGAATGCTTCTTTCCAATTTGTGTGCAAGTGTGTCAGTGTGTTTTCTTTGTCGTCCTTGTTTTGTTAAGGTCATGATATCTGGTCAAGCATGAGACCGCTGCTTTGAATTTAGCCAAACCATCTAAAACGAATCAAAATCTAGTGCGATTTACATCCTCCCCTGCCGTCTTGGGCCCTCATTTTGAATTCAGTCTTTTAAATTGTTGCTGTGCAATCATGTGACTGTGTGTCCCTGGAGAGATAATTGCCACAGCAGCTCAATAGCGCCATGGTTACCTACTGGTAAGATGTTACAATCTGTATCTATCCACAGCACCAACCTTTCTTCCCATTTAAGTTTCAGTTTGGATTTTACATGATTGTGTTCTGATGAATACAAATGTTATTCGTCCTTCTCAGTTAATGTCTTGTCCTGATTCACAAAACTACCTGTGTAATCGATTTGTGTTCCTTTTCAGGTGAAGATGTCTACATTAGTTTGTATGGAGCCTCAACAGATGTCAATGTAAGACTGGACAAGAACTCTGTGTTGATGGAGAAGACTTACATCTCTATGGCTAACCAACGCACAGTGGCCATCCTAAATAGAAGTAATACCTTAGTGCATTACCAGTGGAAGAGCTTTGCCACTGAGGAGGAAGAGGAGCAGCACAAACTAAGGTTTATCCGGCTACAGCAAGATTAGCTTTACATCCAGATTTTAGACTTCTAGATCTATATCTGTGCCTTTACACTCTGGGGTTTTAGTCCTGACAGCTTGAGTAGTGAGTTTGTGAACGTTTATTTTAAGGCTCTCTTGTTCATGTTGTTAATGGAATATGTCAGAGAGCTGCTTCACTTAAGGGGACTGCAGTGCTCTTCCCCTAGAGAAGCAGTCCGAATGTCATGTTTCGATCAGGCTCACTCTCTTTCTCCCTGTCTCTAGGTTCAGTTCAGAGCTGCGTCAGGAGGAGGAGGATGAGATGGAGCAGTTTCTGACTGAATGTGATGCTGACCCCACTCTGCGGGACCGCCTCTCACTGCTTTCGCGCACATTTCAACAGAGACGCAAGCAGCTCCATCAGGATCGACTAGCTTTCAGTGACCAGCACATCGTCATAGAGCCCCAGGTGTCTGTCAAACACATCACACAATATTTTGTTGATTTCCACACTTTTACAAATACTGAGCTAAGGAGTTAAATATTCGAATAGGTTGTCACAGGTGTCAACTGTGAACTGTCAAAAGTGATTGTCAGTTCTTGACTGTCAATTAAGATACAAAGTCTTGCCTGTCCTGTCGATGCCACAGTGCTAGCCAGTGCAGATGTCTGTTAACGTACGTAACAGAATTGGACTTCTCCTCCAAGTCTGTTGAGCTGCCAAGTAACATTACATTAACAGTAGTTTGAAAAGATGTGGTGTTTGACTGCATGTGACCCAGGGGATGCACATGCTGGCCCTTATCCTCCCACCATGATGTCATTGTGTGATTGTGAAAGACTAACTGGTAAGTGGATAGAACATAATAAATGGTGGGAAAAATTAAGATAAATAACAAATACAAAATTCTGATTCTTAACCTACTCTTGGTTACTTGCTTGTTCACAAGCAGATTAAGTAGACCTCTAAGTTTGTTCTAGGGAACAAACTTATATATGCTATTGTTTTGCTTATTTTAGTGCAGTTTCTATTTTTCTTGGTTTGAACATATTGGGAAACAAATCAAACAAAAGATAAAATGTGCCATAACTTTAGTTTGGCAAGCATTGTATGTTTTATTATTCAGCAGAATTAATAACTGTGAATTAAAATGTCCAGAGGTGTGTTTTCTGTAGGGGATGTGTACTTACTTTCACTTCAACAAATCAAATCTGACTTTTAAAGCATCCAAACTTATTGCATATATCTATTTCTTATTAAACAAGTTATTTGTAAATATCAGTGCTTTTTCTGATACCACTAAATCTGCATGGCCTTAATATTGGCTGCTTTTAATGGCCAGCTGATATAGTGGCCAGGCCTTCTGTTGCTACAACATCAGAGATAAATCATGTCCAACACATGCATCCACATAACATCCTTTTTGAAAAGATTGCTCTGCTGTCAGGATATTCTGCTTTCAATTTTCTAATTCTCACTCCAACCCCCATTTAGCAGTACACAACAAGCAATTAAATCTGAAGCCTAAGATGCCCATGTACTGTACAACCATATGCCTAAACATATGGTGTAAACCAAACTCATCTTACAACACAGCACAGCAACTTACATCATGCGGAAGATGTCACTAATTAGCTGAGAGGTTTCTGTATGTGGGTCAGTATGACTGGCACAGTATGTAACTGAATGGTTTTGCTCATTATGAATGGAGATGTTTTCATCACAGTGCGAGAATGCATACACCTACTGCTTTCTGACAGTCATGTAGTATGTACAATTGAAAGACTGCATTCAGAATTTTGCTTGAAAAACAGTATTTGATTTGTTTTTATGCATAATTTCACTTTGCATCTGTTCCCAGTCAGGAATATGTGTGGCTTTGTTTGTGTGAGAGAGAGTGTTTGTGTTTTGTCTGCAGTAGTTTTGGATTTGTGCCTGTTCTCTCATTCTCTCATTCATTTAAGGCTTAGGTCCTTGGTGACAGAGACAGATGTGTCTCTGTATTTTACCAGCTCAGCACTTTGATGATCTGCCTACCCCTTCCTCTCCTCCCCCACTGCCCTTAACAATCCAATATATGACACTGACCGCATCCAACCGTGCATCCTGTCTTAGTCTTGCTGTGGCATGCCGCAGTTAGTGTTCAGTTGAAATGGGTGAAATGAGTGAATTGTAAATGTGACACTTTCATGTGCCAGTTCTAGCATTTTGTAAATGCTTGTCACCTTGGGCTTTTCATGAACAACCATCCTAAGCGTTTACAGAGAATGATTGAGAAAAACAAGGGGAATTACACCTTTTTTTTAGAATTTTAAAATCTATAATTTACTGTTTGAATATAAATTAATTCCGTAATTCATTTCAGTGGTTTAAAATTAAAGGGGACCTTAATTTTATTTTCATAACCATGTTCGAAGCTGTATTTATTATTTTTTTTTACTAGAATACATTTAAATGTTTTATTGTTCCCAAAATCAAAAAAGTTCATTTTATTTCTCATTAATGTACACTCAGCACCCCATCTTGACAGAAAAAAACAGAAATGTGGAAATGTTTGCAAATTTATTAAAAAAGAAAAACTGAAATATCACATGGTCATAAGTATTCAAACCCTTTGCTCAGTATTGAGTAGAAGCACCTATTTGAGCTGGTACAGCCATGAGTCTTCTTGGGAATGATACAACACATTTTTCACACCTGGATTTGGGGATCCTCTCCAGTTCCGTCAGGTTGGATGGTGAACGTTGGTGGACAGCCATTTTCAGGTCTCTCCAGAGATGCTGAATTGGGTTTAGGTCAGGGCTCTGGCTGGACCAGTCAACAACACAGAGTTGTTCCGAAGCCACTCCTTTGTTATTTTAGCTTTGTGCTTAGGGTCATTGTCTTGTTGGAAGGTGAACCTGCAGCGTAGTCTGAGGTCCAGAGCACTCTGTAAGAGGTTTTCTTCCAGGATATCTCTGTACTTGGCCGCATTCATCTTTACTTCAATTGCAACCAGGCGTCCTGTCCCTGCAGCTGAAAAACACCCCCATACCATGATGCTGCTACCACCATGTTTCACTGTTGGGATTGTATTGGGCAGGTGATGAGCAGTGCCTGGTTTTCTCCATGCATACCGCTTAGAATTAACGCCAAAAAGTTCAATCTTCGACTCATCAGACCAGAGAATCTTATTTTTCATAGTCTGGGAAACTCTGTGCGGGCTTTCGTATGTCTTGCATTGAGGAGAGGCTTCCGTCAGGCCACTCTGCCATAACTATCACTGTAGCCCCGACTGGTGGAGGGCTACAGTGATAGTTGACTTTGTGGAACTTTCTCCCATCTCCCTACTGCATCTCTGGAGCTCAGCCACAGTGATCTTTGGGTTCTTCTTTACCTCTCTCAGCAAGGCTCTTCTCCCACGATTGCTCAGTTTGGCTGGACGGCCAGGTCTAGGAAGAGTTCTGGCCATCCCAAGCTTCTTCCATTTAAGGATTATGGAGGCGACTGTGCTCTTAGGAACCTTGAATGCTGCAGAAATTCTTTTGTAACCATGGCCAGATCTGTGCCTTGCCACAATTCTGTCTCTGAGCTCCTTGGGCAGTTCCTTCGACCTCATGATTCTCATTTGCTCTGACATGCATTGTGAGCTGTGAGGTCTTATATATACATGTGTGTGCCTTTCCTAATCAAGTCCAATCAGTTTAATTAAACACAGCTGGACTCCAATGAAGGAGTAGAACCATCTCAAGAAGGATCAGAAGAAATGGGACAGCATGTGAGTTAAATATGAGTGTCACAGCAAAGGATCTGAATACTTATATAATGTGATATTTCAGTTTTTCTTTTTTAATAAATTTGCAAAAATTTCTACATTTCTGTTTTTTTCTGTCAGGATGGGGTGCTGAGTGTACATTAATGAGAAATAAAATGAACTTTTTTATTTTAGCAAATGGCAGCAATGAAACATAGAGTAAAAAATTTAAAGGGGTCTAGACATTTTCTGTACCCACTGTATATCTCTATTCACCCTCTGTCTAAGACATTCCTTTAGAACTTCTGTGTCTTCTCTGTAAGCCCATATCCTCCCTCTACATGTGCTCTGATAAGTCAACTTGCCACTTTGTTCTGTCTGGTCATGCCTTAGAGCAGTTGAAA
Organism: Prochilodus magdalenae; assembly: GCA_024036415.1. Classification (NCBI taxonomy): domain Eukaryota; kingdom Metazoa; phylum Chordata; class Actinopteri; order Characiformes; family Prochilodontidae; genus Prochilodus; species Prochilodus magdalenae. Next base: position 105,705 of record JAMWET010001869.1, read on the forward strand.
GCAGTAGTGTTGTGTGAGCACATACCAAGCTTACCGGTAGGTAGGCAATAAGGATTGTATTACAAGATTGTCTCATCTTGTAACCGAAAAAAGGGCTGGAATTCTAACGAGATGTTCCAGGCAGCTGAGAAATGTGGTTTCTGTGGGAGAGTGTGTGGGAGTACTTCAATTTATTTGCTATCAGAATCTGACTTCTCAGTATTTTGTATGTAATTCTGATAAGTAAAATTAATATGAGAAAAAAAAAAGTTTGGCACAAACAACAATAGGTGAAGCAGTCATGTTTGTTATCCACTTGTTATCCACTGTACAGGATACACTGTACTCCATCTTTCCCTGTTAATGTTAGAAAATCTTAGCCACCAAGGGTATGTCCAAAATGTGGACATTTAACCAGTATGTCCTGTTTGGAAATCTGTAAGCAGAAAAAAAGTATATGATCTCATTCATCTGGCATACCTGCTTTGAACTCCTCTTTAATATATTTTTTAGCTAAAGGTAATTTATAGTCAGCAAGAATTGTTTTTTAGGAACTCACAGAGAACGAAGGTACTTAGAATAAGATTAACTTGAAAAACTGACTTTAGTTGCTTAAAAACACCTTTTTCCAGGACTTTTTCCTGAAACTGGGTGTGGTTTCAAGTACATTTCATCATGTACTGGAACTGCAGAGTGACCACTGTGTTATGTGTGTAAAATGGGGAAAGCTATAGGGAAACAAGGAACAATGTGAGGGAGGAGAAAAGTACCCTCATATCCTCCCAGCTGCAGAGCGCTGAGTCATAGCCCGGGATCAGACCCTTAACCTTAACTCACCTCCAGCTATGACTGATGGGTAGAGACAGCCCCTCTGGAGATCCAGCCACACTGTCTCTGTTTCTCATCCATTCCCGTTGCTCTCCCAGACACGCCACCTCATCTATCCCTACACTCCTGTAGTACACACCCACATTCCCATGGGGCAGAGGAAAGGGAGGGGACAACTTGCCCCTGAATGCCACCCTGACAAGTCTAACAAGAGAAAAAGGTAGAAAGCATGCACTGTCAGAGTTCTGCAGGCTTTCAGCACAGCACTGTGGACCACAAGGTTGTGTGTCATATCCTTGTAGCCAAGGCAGTGTGTGTGAATGTAGCCAGGTGCTATCTATCCATACATTCATCCATCAGGGCATTTATTGTTTTACCTTCTCAGTGTTGGACAGTATAAAAACCACTATTAGATCACTTATATGCCAATTCAATAAAATCTGGCATGCAACATGCTTCTGTGATGGATATTAACACATGGACAGACTGCATTATTCAGAGCTGAAGTCATAAAATATAAAATGTCTGATAAGTTAACGTTTCATATGTTTATGGGAATAATGTGTTCTACAAACCACAGAACCATCCAGATTGTTACCAATGTGCAGTACAAAAGCCAAACGTTTTTCAATGACATATTTAAATTTTAACACGACAACTCCACATTACAACACATTAACACGTTACTCCACAAGCCACATTCTGCACATTACAAAAACATGGCTTCATAATTAGAAAGTGTATGTGCTTGAATAGCCTGGATGCAGTCCAGACCTGTCTCCCACTGAAAACATGTGGCACACTGTAAAGCACAAAATCCATAATGACTGTCCTAAAATGGGCATATTTATATAAGGTAAAATGTCATGAATACTGTATTAGTGTTCTACTTTAATGTAATGCATGTTAACATCATTTACTGATCATACCACACTCAAAGTTTGTAGGTTGAACAAACTTTACAGACAGCTGGCAAAAATCCCTAATGTGAGCTTCTTTTATTTAGAGTTGCTTCATTACATTTGTTTAAAGTTTCTAGTTTAAAACGCTGCATTACAGATTTGCTTTATTATGTTATGTTATTTTATCTACCAAAAACAAGCTAATCTTTCTTACCATAAGTGGTGTAAACAATGTATCTGTACTTTCTGATCGGCTGTTGTGTGTTAGTGTATTAGTGTATACATTTCTAACAACGCTGCTCCATGCCTCCACTCAAATCCAGAAGCAGCTGAAGTGCCAGGGGTGCAGTTTTTAGTTGCACATCTGGTGGACTGGAAAGATTGCTGTGTTCGAGTTGACAGTGTCTTTCTGCATTGTTTATAGGAGGGGGACATCTGGCCAAACCGGACAGCAGAAATCAGCATCATCTTCAAACCCCAAGAAGCCAATCTCTACAAGCATACAGTGTACTGTGACATCACAGGTAATGGCGAACCTAATGACTGTGTAGTTATTGTGGCTGTTTATTGTTTACATGAATGAATGTAGTGCGGAAATAAATACGAGTGCAATGTCTACTTCTTTTGTATTGACTCCAAAACTGATTTCCATGTGTGTGTTTAAGCCCATCTGCCAAAGGGCAGCTCACATTTGCATTAATTTGTATGTTTGCCAGAGAATGCTTTCAAGGGTGATTGGTGACCTAAATGACAGTCAGTTTTAATATTTCTGGTAGCAAAATTTTAAACTCTAAGCTGTGGACCAATGGACCAGGTGTAAAAAACTATCCATGTTAAAATGCCTCTTTTTTGTAAATCGCTTCACAGTTAATTGAAAATGCATTTCAACCAAATGTAAGAACCACGTGTTGTTTTGTTGTATGTAACTTTGAATCTTTTATTCTTCTTTTCGTCATGCAGGTAGAGAGGCTCGTTTGCCACTGCGAATAAAAGGACAGGGCATAGGACCAAAACTGCAGTTTAACTTTGATCAGCTGGACATGGGAAATGTCTTTGTTGGTTCCAAGCACAGCTATGAGGTATCACTATTTTCCCCAGTATTTATAAAAGTAATAAAAAGAGGCTTGGAGGTTTTGCTTTATTTTGCAATGCAGTACACTATGATGCATACTCGAGTGTGGATAGTCATAGTGACTGAATTGGAATTTAGAATCATTTACCATTTGTCCTTGCTAGCAGAAGAATTTGTTTTCTACATTTAACCCATTGGGGAAGTGAAACACCCTTGGACACACTAGTGAATGCACACTAGGGGGCAGTGAGAACACTTGCTCTGAGCATTGATCATCCCTATCCACTGTCACAGGGGAGGAGTTAAGTTAGGTGCCTTTGTCAAGGGTACCTTAGTAATGTCCTGTCGATACAAGGAATTATTTCAGCAACCCTCCAGTCACAATGTTGGTTCACTTACCTGCAGCCCAACTTTTAGTTCTACTAGGAAACAAAAGTTCAGTTAGGAAACTTATTTTTGCCTTTTTTGTGCCTCTGAATATGGTTCTAGGTCCAGTATTTTTGACACATTAATAGCTCTTTAAGGCATGCAAAGCTATTTATGGCTCATGGCTATAGCTATTTATAACCTAATTGTATGTTTTCAATTGAAATCCAAGTTTCAGCACTAGACAATAGACAATGAAATGTACTGTTTGACTCAGTTTTATTAAAAAGGCCATCTTTCATGTCACTTAAATTTGTCTCCATCGAGCTGTCCCACTGCCTGATCACATCTCTTATCATCTCCCATTCCCACGTCATTACCCAGAGACGTGCACAGAGCTTTGCAGTAGATTAAGTGTATGCAGTATCGAAAGACTTGTACTTACCAATTCACCTCTGAAAGACACTGACTGGAGACTAGCCTCAGTTTGAGCCCATCTGTTGTTGGCGATGATCTGTGGGTTACTTTAGCACTAATTCAGCAGCTGATAAATTATTAATAAAAGCTTTTATTACATCCTAGTTAAGACAGATCTTTGGCACACATGAAATACCTCTGACGTTGAATTATTTAAACTGTGTAGCTTGCTCATGTTGGTCCTTTTCTTTTCAGGGGTACTTAGGATTGCATTAATGTAATTGTAAAGGAAGTTGCAAACTAACCATATCTGATTTGGCCTGAGTTTGCCTCTAATGTAATATGTATATGTAAGTCCAGCTTCTTTGTAACAGATCTTGGTATCTTATCCTGAGATTTTACCATCTAATTACAGTAAAGTACAGTAATAAACAATAAATCAAAACACACAGGTCTACTGTGCTTTGGGATTCTCTGAGAAAATGGCATAATGAAGTTTCATGTGGTTTAGTAGATCTCACAGTTCAGATTCACTGCCATGTTTTTTTTTGTTTACCTTTTTTACCTTTACCCTAGGTGCTTGTGAGTAATAAAGGGCTTATAGATGCCACATACAGGCTGGTGCCTCCCAGTACAGCTATGGGATTGTGCTTCTCTTTCAATCCTGCTGAGGGAATGGTGCCACCTGGGGCTTGCCATGCTCTGGAGGTCCGCTTCTCTTCAGACAAACTGGGCACATTCTCTGAAAAGTTTCACTTCACTGTGGTGGGGAACCCCCAGCCTCTCAGCCTCACCTTCAGGTATTTGTCCTCCCTTCACACCCAAATAAAATCAGCTTTGCTAATGGCCTCCTGCTGTTCTAGCCATTTGAACCTCCAGAAACCACTTTTGTTTTGTTTTTTTATAAGTGCTTAGACCAGGACCTATTTAACATTACTTTCACATCTTCCCCACTCTCCCTCTTTACTCTCTCTGGTTTTGAACCTTTTGTTATGCAGATTAAATTAATCTGTAAGGGTTGCACCTGAGCCTAATGAGTAAGCCAGGGGCTGGTGAGGACTCTACAATACACTTACCCTTCCTGGCACTTCATTCTGAGTAAGATAGATTACCACTGAAAATGCTGAAAGCAGAGACTACAGAAGCACCACTCTGCATTGTCATGCACAAAAAACAGATCAATTTTGTTTTTTCTCCCTAACTCTCTCTCTCTTTTTCCTTCTTTCTCTTGCTCATGCAATTCCTTTTTTTGTTGGCAGGTCCTTCATACGTTTAGCTAATTACTTTTCATGCTTGACATCCAGTGACCTTCACTTCTCCACGGGCAGTGTGGGGCATAGTTTTAATGGGCGCCTCTCTCTGGCCTTTTGTGTGTGGCAGGGGGTGTGTAATGGGCCCGACGTTCCACTTCAGTGTCCCGGAGCTCAACTTTGGCGAGGTGTCCTTTGGTAAATGAACTTGCACTTCGGACTTCATTAATCAAGATGATCAATGCTTTCCCATTCACCAAATAACCCCAGTGCCTCTGCCATGTTCTGTTTTCTGTCAATAACAAAGTTGTCTTGATTTTTTACTTTGCTATTTTTTAAATCCTCAGGCTTTCCAAGCAATTTGACCTGCTGGCTTAGCAATACCTCTCTAGTACCAATGAGCTTTGGCCTGCGGATCCCTGGAGATGGCACGGGGAGAGACAGTGTGACCAGCATGGAGCAGGCCTTACAGCTGGACAGGAATAAGTGGAGACCAGGAGACAGGGTATCTGAGAGGCCCCGGGAATTCAGAGTGACGCCCATTTCGGGCACCATCCGGGCTCAGAGCCAAATGGATATTCAGGTATGACAATGAGATATACTGTCAAAAAATATTTTGGTATTGTAAGGCATTCTTTTACCATAAAGTACCAGTACTCAGAAAGGATATTTTCGGAAACATTTCTTACAATGTGCAGTATCAAACACTATTCTTCTGAGAAGGCTGCACACTTAATGCTGGAATTTGATTGCATTCAGTCACACAAGTGTTATTATTTTAACACTTTTTCAGTGATGCATGCACAGAATTTTCTGTTGACAAGTGTCTATAAACATTTGAAAGTACAGAGTATGAGTTGATAATCTGATACTGTATACTATGTAATATTATGTAATATATAATTTTATTAATGACCTTATTCCAATAGGACTTTGTTATTGTTTATCTTTCCTTCATTCTTTACTTCTTGCAGTGCATAGTAAAAAAGAAATTTGAATTGATTTCAATATGCAAAGGTAAGCCCCCTAAAGAAGTTGAGACTTCTTCCTTGCCCTTTCTAACCACAATGTTTTCTCCCAAGACAAAAACCTCTTTAGTTTTTATCTTTTATTTCCTGAAAATTCCCAGACTTAGAAGAAATTTTTAATTCCATTTAGTGCAGAACAGAACTTTAATCCCTAATCAGCTTAGAACAGCTCTGATGTAAAAAAAAAAGAAAAAGAAAAAAAGGTTTGCTGTCTCTGCTAGACAAAATGAAAATGACTGAGCAGAAGAAAGAAAGGAGCTCAGAGAGAGGTGAATCCCCTCCTTTAGCCCCATCAAGCTGTGATTATCTCTCTGTGCTTCCTTGCCGGCTGTCCAGCACTCTGTGTACCTGTCAGCTGGTGGTCTTTTCCAATCAGCTCTAGCTGTCATACCCTCAGAAGGACTAATCTGCTGGATCTGTCCGGCTGTCTGGGGGCCTCTCCAAGTTTGGTGTGTCTCCTGTCGGAATGCTGGGTGCACCGGTCCCAATCTGTGACAGTCCTGTCACTCGTGCAAGCTCTAATGAGGCCTGGTGATGCAGCGGGGTCTGTATGGAGGGTCAACAGCTGTGTCCTGCTGCTGAGGAGGCAGATGACTCCCAGTGCCACCTCATGACAGCTGGCCCAGCAGGCTTGCAGCCAAGGTTACAGAACAGAATCTGCTACCTGAAGAACTCTCTGCTGCACTTTTGCTGCAATATGTACAGCCTGGTTGCCACACAAGGTGTTCTGCATCTACTGTGTTTAGGGTGAAACGCTACTGTCTGCACCAATAAATAAGGAACATCCAACTGATCTTAGAGCTGTGTAAATATTCAGTTAATTTTGATAGAAGCTATTTCCTGACTTTTTTACAAAAGCTAAAGCATGTAATAAATAATTAAATTGACAAGTAATGTGTGTGTGTGTGTGTGTGTGTGTGTGCATGTAAACATGCTGCAGGTTACGTTGTGCTCCAACACGGTGCAGCAGTACACTCTCGCTCTAGTGGTGGACGTGGAGGGAGTGGGTGAGGAAGTCTTGGCTCTCCCAATCAAGGCCAAGTAAGGCAATCAAAGTAATGAGCAAAACAAAGCCTGTCTGCACCGTCCACACATAAAGTTTATATTTTGCATACTGATTGTATTTGTAGGTGTGTTGTTCCTGAAATCTGCCTACAGAGTCCTGTGCTTGAGTTCCAGCATTGCTTTGTAGGTTACCCCTATCAGCAGTCTGTCAAGCTGATCAATGACACGGACCTCCCTGCATGCTATGGCCTTCTGGCTCAGGTAAATGGATTGAAATCCGTTATGTGCAGATGAACAGCTTACTAACCTGTGGTCAAGGAAAAGAAATGTTAAGAAGATCTTGACTCAAAGGAGTTGCTGTCTGTGAAGATTTTAAGGCGCCAGACAGATAACTAGTTACTGCTTATGACTCCCACACCTGGGTAACAGTTGGTGGATATGTTCCATAAAGCTAGCTTTGTATGAAATCCTTCGTATTAAATCCTTCATGTAAAATCTGGATGTGCACATTCTCATCATGAGCTCATGTGTTAAATGTGATTTTAATTGAGAGAATGTCAACGACCAGGTAAACAGTGAAAACTGACATTCGTTTCCATGCCTCTTTCAGGTAACCCAAAGTTGGTATGCTCCAAGTTGTGGGAGGGGCTTAGGGGGTATGAAAAAGGCATGAGGGAAGATAGGGGTGGTAGGCCTGAGGTGCAGCAAGGTGCACATGATAGCGTCCTAAACCCACACCAATACTGGTACCAGGGCAAAGTGTCACAGGTTGACAGGAATCTACTGTCCATCTCATGTTTTGTGTTCTTTTCCTTTTCTTTTTGTAACTTGTTTCGTCTAAATACACATGAAATACCAAATAAATGCTGGACTCAATTGGAGCGCCATTATTTTAATCAAAACAACTTGAATGGTCAGTTGAATGATCATTAGCGCATTTGAAATGTGAAAATATTTTTTTTAAAAGCTTGGACTTTTATTTTTATTTTTTATTATTGGCAATGAAATTTTGTCAAATTTGTTAATATAACATGAGTTTATATTTTAAAATAAATTTGGAAATTATACCAGACGTAATCCGATGAACTGTCAAATCAAATGAAATTCACTCAAACAGTGGTAAACTTTGTAATATTATGATGTATAGGTATATACACCAATCAATCATAACAATAAAACCACCTTTTTGTTTCTATGCTCTTTATCCCTTTTATTTGTTCCACTTACCATATATAAGAACTTTGTAGTTCTACAATTACAGAGTATAGTCTGTCTGTTTTTCGATTAATTATTCATTATCTCAAATTGAATCACCTCCTATGGAACTACATTAAAGCTTAATTGTTGTGAGATCTGAAATGCACAATATTAGTTAGTGTCCCACCCTAGTGTCTTAAGTGTATGTGTCTTTGTGTCTATGTGTGTGCAGGAATATGAGGAGAACCCACTTCTGCTGTACTCTAGTCCTCATCCACGAGGTGTTATTCAGCCATACAGTACAGAACAGATCCCCCTGGTCCTCCAGGCCAAAACATTGGGCCAACTGCAACTCAAAGCTTTTATTGCTATACTAGGCCAACAGGGTCCTTCACTGGTGAGTGTTTTTTCTACTTCTACAAAAATGTTCTTACATACAACAGCTCTACAAGACCTAGTTGCCTACTCAACCTGTCACCATCACATAAACAGTAGTTATAGCTTTACTAGTTTCTTTACTGTTACAAGACAACTAAACTATTATTAACATTTTTTAAATTATGTGTCTGTTTTAAATTTGATGCAATACATTTAAGTGTTTTTATTTATTTTTATTTATTTATTGTATTTTCTGTTTTATAATGTGCTAAATGTTTTCAGTAGATGACAGATCTGAAGGCATACCTTGCTGTTGTAAAACATGCAAGATGTAGTTTGGAAATGTCTCGCTGAAAAAAGGCCTTCAGTGAAATGTCATATGGATGGCAGCATATGTTGCTCCAAAACCCATATATATTGTTCACTATAAATGATGCCTTTACAGATGTGCTAGTCACCCATGCCATGTGCACATATACAACCCTGTACACATATCACAGATGTTGGGTTTTTAACTGTGCACTGATAACAAGCCAGGAGGTCCCCTCACTCTTTAGCCCGGAAGATGTAGCATCCATCTTTAAATTTAAATTTTTGATTTTGTCAGACCACAGAACACTTTTCTACTTCACCTCAGTCCTCTGGCTTTTGCATTTATGGCTGCAGAGATTTAGTGTGTGATATTTTTTACAGATTTTTCTGAGCCCATGCAGTGATTTCCACTACAGAATTGTGTTTTTACTGCAGTGAGTTTTTATTGCAGCACCTGATCAGCACAGCCATCCAGTATTGGTTTTGTATCTTCTCACTTGCATACAGATATTTCTCTGGATTTGTTTATCTTTTAATGATATTTTAAGATACTACCCTTTTTTCAAAAACAATACAATTTCTGTCATCATATTTTGCCATTGTACTATTTATGAATACACATGTACTATAGTGTCAGTTATACTGTTTTCAGTTAAATATAGGGTTTAAATTATTTGGATATTGTTGCATTCAGTTTTTATTGACATTTTGCACAGCAGCTAAGCTGTTTGAAAATAGGGTTGTATAATAAAGACAAAGGATGAATACACATCCTAATGGCAGGATGGCACATCACAAAATGAATGATTGTACTTAATGGTTATTCTGATGAGAATATGCTTTTTATTTTCTACTGAACACATGTATGACACATTTTAACTTTGCATAAAAACAAACCTGTGTATGTAAGTTTGTATGACATGCAGAGATACATTTGATGTGCATCTGTCATTTTGCATTTGTTTGTCTCTGTAGTTAGCTTTTGGATCAAGTCTTAAACACACACACACACATATATATATATATATGTGTGTGTGTGTGTGTGTTTGTGTGTGTGTGTGTGTGTGTGTTTAAGACTTGATCCAAAAGCTAACTACAGAGACAAACAAATGCAAAATGACAGATGCACATCAAATGTATCTCTGCATGTCACATTTGTGATACATTTGTGTCACATTCATATATGTATAAATGTCCAGGTTTCATCTGAAACCCCATTCACTTTCCTCATTGAAAAATGACTTTAATAATGAAGAGCAGTTAGAAGAGTGATCTGTTTCTGTCTGTGACCTTTTGCTCCTCCAGTCCGTCTGTGTTTCCCACAGGAGTTGCTCCTGTCTTGCATCGGCCAGGGCCCTGCAATCTTCCTCTCTGTCACCGAGCTGCACTTTGGCACCATCCCAGTGCTTACTGATGTTCCAAGGACGCTGCAGCTGTCCAACCAGTCTCCCATTCCTGCCCGCTTCTGTGCACAAATGGTGGGTCCAGTCCCATGTGGTTAGTGTCAGGATGGAACAAAGAAAGATCAGTGTACCTTTTTTTTCTACTAGGATAAGCTTTAGCGCAGTTTTCACGACATGCATGCTAGCTGCTACTGCACCTGATTTTCCCAAGCTTGTTACCCTGTGCCCTTAATTAATTCCCAGCCTAATTGAGTGTATAATGAATGAGCTGATTGGCTGAATGGTTTGTTGGCTTTTTAGTTAATTGGCTGCCAATGTGATTCTACTACCAGGAATTCCACGTTGGGCTTCTTTGTTTGCTGTGTCACGTCTCTCATCTTGCACTATGTAGGCATTATCAGGGCCAAGTATCTTAATGGTCTTCCTTATCCATTACTTTAGTGTCTATTAATCTGCATAATGTTGGAAAAAAAAGTGGTGTAATTTGGGTTTATTGTATAGGGCTTAGTCCAATCCTGGTCTGCTCCCCACGGCTGATGGATGTTTCCTTAAAGATAAAACTCAGCTTAATTCCCATAGTCACATATCTTATTTAACTGGCCTACATTCTCCTCATTTTCATTTTCCTGTTCACTGATGTTTCATTATTAGAAGGGCTTTCTTTGTTTTCAGATTCCAGATAATTTTAGCAGTAGGCTTTACAGCATTTATCCTGGGAAGGATTTTAAACATATAAATGACACAGACACTCATCCTTAAAGTGCACTGCTGAGTAAATACCCTGACCCTGTCTTCTCCTCTAAGGCTGAGGACTTGTCTTGATAATGCAAGAGGTTTTACAAAGCATTTTTCAGTTCCAATCGATTGAAAGTTTTCTTGAATTACATTACAGGCACTTGATAGCATGGGCTTCCAGCCAGAAAAGGCTTGTGTGAGGTGCCAGACGAATGTAAACTTTTTATAAAAGCAGATTAATCTGCCCTTTATGTATATACCTCCATCTGTGCTAGATGCCTCATACTGTAGCAGTAAATGAGGTATTTGGAAAAGGGGTCTTCACTCCAGAGACAGCCACCTGGTTCCATTTTAAACCTCTCCACCGTGATGAAGCTTGAAGCAATCAATGGTGTTAAACCTTGCTAATGCAAGCGTGATCTGATTATTGAAATTTCAGCCGACTTGTTCTTCACTCAGAATCTTCTCTCAAGGGGAAACTGCCGCATTCCTGGTCCAGGCCCCTATCGACCATCTCGCTCTCTCACTTGCTTTCACTTACTCTCTCACACTCTGTTTTTCAAATGAAGGCTGAGCGAGTGATCTCTGACTCCCCAATGACTCCTCTGTAGTCTCACATGGATAAAATGATAGCCTTCTCCCTTATGTCTCCTTCCCCAAGTGCCATCTTCACTGCAGAGAATAATGTGCTTGCAGTTTTCCCCTTGCTCCAAGGGCAAGCTCTGCTGCTCTTTGTGCTGCTGATTGTGTTGTTTTAGTATAGGCCCTCTTTTTCTTGCTCCAGGTCCAACAAGCTGACAACAGACTTCAGGCTGTAAATGAAATCTAAATCAAGTGACTTTCTGCAAGAAAATTTATTACTCTCACTGGAGTTTTGGGCTCTGGTTTAAACTGTAGCCCAGGGCCCAGGTTTTGGCTTGTGCATGGTTGCCCTCCTTGCGCCCTCTGTCTTAACAGAGCTGGATTCTCTTGTGCTCGAGAAGAATAAATACATTGCGAGGGAGTGGGTAGTTTAAGGGCAGTTTATGTGATTCTGACTTAGACAAGAGAACTGGGAGTGTTTGGTGCAGGATTAGCATTTATTTGCAGGTATACCTTTAAGGCATTGCTTTGCTAAACAAATATTGCTGTATAAATGTTTTTACATTGAATGCATGGTGCAGTGCATTGGCTTGACTTGTGTACTTCATTTCTAAATTAGTTTTGAAAAAAGTGAAGTTTAAAGTTGCTTTATGAAGTGAAAGAAACAAACTCATTTTTGTGCAAATGTTAGTTCACTTATTCCATATTTGATAAATTGTTTGTTTGAGTTTTTCTGCTCCTTTTTTAGGATTTGTATCTACTCTAACTTGCAGAATTCTTTTGGTTCTGTGATATTCTGGTACTGCAGATGTTTGTAGCAATGAGGCGTGTATTAAATCATTGTGGTGCTGTAGAAGCCAGGTCCTGTGATGTTTCAGGTGTTGGCTGCCTTCTCTTAGCACTGGTCAATCATTTGTTTGTTGTTAATTAATTCATGACTCAGTATTTATGCTGTAAAGGGATCAATACACATTTTTTATTTGCAGAAATGCAGCTTCACATTCTTTCAGTGTGCATAATTGTTAAGTACCATTGATTATTTCAAGGGGTATTTGGCCAGTTCTTCATCTTCTCAGTGTCTTGTCACCAATTCCTAATTCTACTCAGTGTTAGTTATCATTCATTTAGTCATCTTCTAACATGCTTAGCCTTCCGAGCCACTGGGAAGAGTAAGCGCATCTTAAAAGCAAACCTGACCTAACTTAAATTAAATATAATTAAACTTAGGATAACTTTTGACTAAAGTAGGTTAATATGATATGATATGAAAGCGGCAGCCTTTAGCAATATGCAGAGGTCATGATAACAATGTGTTGTGCAGTTATAAGCCTCAGAGGAAGAAACTGCAGCAATTTCATGTTATTATGTGTTGTCAAAGTAACGCTTTATATTCTACTGTTTTTTATCATTTATACTAATGGTATGAAACTATTTACCTCTGAATATGAACATGTTTGTTTACCTGAATTTGAAAATATTTTTTCTGAAATTGAACTTTATGTAGAATTTGGCTAGGCGCTTGTGGCATAGAGATAGCAGGAGTGATTTGCCTGTATATGAAAGTTTTTTTTTATCCAGCTTGGTTGAGTGGTAGTGAAGGTGGTAGTGAGATAGTGAGGATGAGCGAGCTGAATCAGTAGTCAGAACTTGCCTCTGTGTGGTTCTACATGACTGCTGCAGGGATTAGGCTTCTGTCACTTGCCGCTTCTCCAGCTTAACGGCATCCCTCTGCCTACCACACACACACAGCCATAGGGCCACATGTGCACTGACGTAATCACCTACAAACACTTCGTATCAGTTTGGAGGAGTTTGCAATGACAAAAGTTACTTTTACATTTCATTCATGTGAGATGTTTACATGCCTTTGAGAAGGAACTTAGCTTCTTTGCCTTTGTCCGCAGTTGCATGGAACAAGCAATGGGACAGATGCAGGTGGAACATGATGAATGCAATGTGCTGTGCCCAAAAAGCGGTGCGAGCCCCACTGAAGAAGATAAATAAAACGCCATTAATCAGAATAACCCACTCACATCCCACCACCATTCTCTTCCCTTACTTTGAAAAATCCCAATTAAAACTTTCTGTGGGAGACATCAATCAGCCCAACACATTATGGGAATTGATTTTAATCTGCCTTTTAGCTAATAGTCGAGGCTGCCTGCAGGAGGAGATGGAGCAGATGAAGACGGGGGATGGTGCTGTGTGCAAAATGCTTAGAAATAAAAAAGATGAGTGTAGGAAGGGCTGCAGGAATTTTTTTCCCTTATTTGGCGTGTTTCCCACTCGAAAGCAAGAATACAGCGCATTTTTTTTCTTCATGCTTAAAAATGGAAAGTGTGAAGGATCTGGCTTATAAGGTTATCCTCGTTTCTCTTTTGTGAGAATAGCCCTGGTGCTGGCCTAGAGTCCTGACTCCCACACTGATATAAAAACACTAGCACAACTCTTAATGCCTCCATTAGCCTCTGTGCACTCTTCCCACAGTCTGATAGATGAGTACAAATTTCTGAGCCCTCCTCTCACTCTTTGTTCTATTCCCTCCCTACTCCTCACAGTCATGACTCCAGAGAACTTGCAGATAAAGGGAATCCTACGTGGAGAGGAAGCACCGCACCGCACACAAGTATCTCTACATGCCTGCACTTAAAAAAGCATTCCTCATTAAACTTACAAGGCTGAGACTGAGTGGCTGAGTGGCAACTCGTTGAAACCATGTTGAAAGGAAATTTTTGGGGAGATCCTTAATTCAATATATGAGATGCTAACTTAAGATAGGAGGGGTGGATTTCAAAACAAACTGTTCAAAAGTAAGACATCTTTCACTGCTGTTCAACTAGGTTGGTATAAAGCATTGTGCTAATTACACTGTATTGCATTTTTTCTGTTTACCGCATTCATTTTTTTTTTGTGGTTTTTTAAACTTTTATTTATGTCTTTTTAAAATGCATTTTTAATGTCCTCCAAGTGTAAAGAGCTTTTGGGGGGGGGCTTTGTGTTGTGTCTTGTATATTAACAGAAGGCTGTTTGTTGGCAGGCTCGGGAACAAGGTCTCAGTGGCGTGTGGAGCCCACAGAAGGAGGGTTGCCCCAAATGGGCAGCTTGATTTGAGGCCTGGTGCCCACCTTGATGACACACACTGCCCTTCCAGGACAAAACTACAGCTGGCCATCCAGGACAGTCAACTAAATCCACACAGTTACCGTGTCGGCTCCCACGGGCAGGGGGGGGCACGACTCTATAATCACTGACCGGACCCTTTGCCCCCAGCCGTGACCTTGGAGCCCATTTCAGGTACACTCTAAAAACGTTTCTAAAAAAGTTTCAAATCAAGCAAGAATTTCAAAGCACAATGGAGAAATATCAGATTTACACTGTTTCACTATTAGCCACCAAATGTAGTCAAACAAACACACTTAGGCCCAGATGTATTTGGCAAATGTTTGATTTTATAATTTGATATTACTTTACACAGTGCTAATTTATGGAAATGAGCTTCCATTACTTGTTAGCTACATTAGCCTCTTTAATCCATTACAAAATTAATGTCGGAAACCTCAGACACCAAATTGGGCAAATGCCAAATTTTTCATTTATTATTTTCAAATCATAACGAGCATCGAATACAAGTTACTCATCTTTACTGTAAGCTATTTTCTGAGCAGACTTGGTAGACCACCAAAATGGTCAGCACCACTTTCTTAAAACTTTCATTTTTGTGTGGGAACATATCAAGGCAGCACAGATGAATAAAACTGAATCATTAAAAACATTTATGGTATAATTACTTGTTGTGATTTTTGCCAGTTATGATTGTAAATTAAATGACCATGAAGGCTGGTCTCTGACTTTTGCACAGTGATGTATGGTGCACCTGTTGCAAATCTGGCCACCTTTACAATTTCTCCAGTTAATTGTATTGCATTCACTATATGGAATGCTTGAAGCTGCATCTGGTTCCAGTTTAGAAAGTCTTTCATAAAGGTCATCTACCTAAGCACTAAAACAGCCTAAACAGCCATTCCACTGTTTGATTTGCAGCTCCGGCCCATGCCAAGTATCACTTTAGAGTGACCAACAGAGGCGACTCGTTTACACCAGCTCTACTGGACCACAGAAGGATTTCCACAGTTCCCGACGCCGAGGCCCAACTTCCATTAATGCCTCCAGGGAAGGGAAAGCCAGGAGTCCATTGGCAACTCCACCTCTGGATGCCCCCATCTTTTACCCTGACGCCTGTGCTGCGGTTGGAGCTTGCGCCGGGCCAGTCAGCTAACATGCTGCTGGAGGGCTCCTGCAAACACGGCCCAAAGTATAGAAAATGGCTGCGTTCTGAAAAATTATCCATAACAAATGTGCCCGAATTACTTAAAGCTCCCAATTAATAATCAGTGTAGCTGTTTATTGTTTAGTATCACAACAAAAGAGGCAGTTTTCAAATAGTAGCCAGGCTGGCCCCAAAGACTAGATGTTTTTACTGTGGCTTTTGACTGTGCAAATATATAAATTTAATTATTTGAACTTCTTATGGTCCTGCTTGAGAAATCCTTAAGCTGGCTACGACAGACAGCACTTTGTGCAAAATGAGAACAACTGTGCCGATATTTCATCAGCATGCTTGTAAGTGATTGCCACATTTCCTCCTCAATGTTACACATACCAGCACAGACTGGTGAAGGTTTGAATAACATGGAGATAAAGGCTCTGAAAACCAACCTTAATCTTTTCTTAATGGAGTTCCGTGCTGAGCAGGCGTATCGACTTCCTCTCTGGGGCATTGCTGCCCTGAGCCCCTATTGATTGAATGGGGAGCAGCAGAGGAGGGAAGGTGAGGAGTGTAGATAAGGCCATGGTCCTGCGGCCCACGTCACGCTAGGGCTCCACATCTCTTCTTGGCCCTGGGCCTGTGGGTGTATTTCATCGTGCTGGGGCTCAGGGCTGACAGAGCACGGCTGTATATTCACAGCAGTGCTGGTCAAGCCTGCCCTAAAGATCGTTTTAAGATAAGAGATGAGACTATGAAAATGGTGGCATATCAAGGCAAAGAGCTTGGAAGGTTTAAAGCAGTGAGTGTGTGCATGTGTTTGTATTTAGCCTTTGTGAGGATCAAGTGTCCTTATGATAATAGGGAAAGCCTCATGTTTTGTAGACTTGATTCCCTCAGGAAGAAATATATTTTTTTTTACCAAAACATTCAGTGTGGTATTTTTTTAGATATTGCCCAAATATAGATCACAGACTCATACAGAAGTACTTTTATTAATCATGTCAATATAAAACATAGAAAAAAAACTTTAATAACAGGATGCCAAAAATACACCAATTAACATATTTGAGAAAAAACAATTGCAGAATTAAAATTTTAGCCTGCGGACAATAAAAAAGCCAAAAGCCAGTTCCTGAAGTTTTGTGGGACAGCTTTTTATAAGATACGATAAAGAATACATATTTCTAGAAAAGGCACGTATTTTTGACATTTTATAAATAAAAATTGATGTAAAACAACTGTTACTGTCGAGATTTGAAATCTACAGTCCAGTTAGCATTTTAAAATTAAGCTGCAAAATCAACTGACGTTTTAAACATATTGGTTTTTCTGATGTCACAATACATCCACGGATATCCAACGTGCAGAAGTTAAACGCTAATAACTTTTATGTTATACATCTATAATATGATGTAAAAAAAGCTGTGACGTTATAAGACGTTTTTCAGCCACAGTGTTCTCTGTTATTAAACACAGTTTTTTTCCCAGTTTACAGATGACACCTGCTAGCTAACAGAAGGCTGCCTGACTGGCACTGCTTTTATGAATGTGCCTCTTGGGAACACCTCAAGTTGCTATTCTAAACAGGGCTGTCAGTAAAAAGGGGTCACCTATACACATATCCTTATTATGAGTGCAATGAACAAATACAGTGTGTGTTTTATTTAAGGGAAAAAGAGACAGAAAGAGAAGTTGTGTAAAATGTTAAAACGACATGACAAATGTTTGGTGTGTACATACACTGTCTAAACATGTGTGTTCCAAATGCACATTTGGAGAAAAAATATATCCAGTAAAAATGTAGGATATTGGGCACTTTTTAGGTCCAGTTGAAGTTCCACAGGGCACAAAGAATAGACAAGAGTAACCTATACGTATATGTGTCTATTGTGTGTGTTTTTAGGTTGTGAGGGAGACGCTCAGTATGCCATGCTCGCAATCAGGTGGGACATCAGACTGCAAAGGAACGCATCATCACTGTGGACATCACATGCCAGTTCATTGCCCCACAGTTTTGGACATGTCCCTCTCCCAACAGCTCAATTTTTTATGTGGAGAAGGTGTGTGCGTGCCTGTGTATGGATGTGTGGATATGTGTGTTCCTGTGTGTTTGAATCTGATCAAATGCTCCTTCGGCTTCATTGAAAAACTCTCTCTCCAGCATTATATAAACGTTAACCTACTTTGTTATGCCGGCATTTCATAATGTCACCAGAGCAAGATGGAGGGGGAAGTGAGCAGAATGCGTTTAGTTGCGTAAGAACTTCTGCATCAGATGTCATTTCTGTACAACCCTGCGTTGAGAGATTTGTGCCGGTTGACACGCCTCAGTGAACTGGAATGCTGAGATTTAATTTCATCAAAGGTTCCTTCACTGTTTTATTTACTGGAAGGGCTGCTTTACAACGCCAGTAAGTGTGTCAGTCTGTTCAATGTGCTTTGGTTTGTGGCAGTTTTACCTAAATTTAACTTAGTACAGCAAATGCATACTTTACATATATATTATGTATACGTTAAAAGCTAAATGTATTACACCACCATTAGATAGGTACGTTTAATAAAATACACTTTTTATAAACATCCTGTTTGATTCACATTTGAACTAAATTAGTAGGATTATTCACTAGGAAAACTGTTGCCTTTAAATTCAGTTATTACTAGAAAGCTGCATCTTAGCTTCTAGAAAAGACACATTCTCAAAAGCACAGAGAACTAATTTATAATAAAATAGATAATTTTTTTTTAATTAAATCATATTTCAAAAGATGAGATAAAATTTCAGAATAAAATAACAAAAAATTAACAAAAATAGTGTAATGTGTATTTGTCATTTAATAACCTTCTCTGTTTACAGAATTGCTGACATATTGAATAAAATACTAAAAAATGTGAAATATTTTTGTAATATTTAAATCTTCATGTAAACATACGTAAATTAAACATAAGAGCCAAAAAAATCCAAAACCGTTATTTATGTTGGCAAGTGATACTCAACTTTTGTTACATTAACAATAGAAAACAAAAAAACAAAAACTGCACTCTCCTACAGTTAGTTACAATAAAACCAGTATTACCACTCATTGGCCGTTTTCTTGCCTATGTTCATGTGTTAGATGTAGGATTTTGTCATCCTTTCTTTCTCTTCCATGAGATTTATATCACCACAGTGTGCTGTGTGTTCCTTTACCATTTTTTTCTGTATGTCTATATTCTTTGTTAGGTAACAGTATATTGAAAAAATAACAGCACAGAAAATGATCCAAACTGAGAATAGCTGCTCGCCTAAATATTGACTGAAAATCCATATGCCTCAAACAGGAAATCCAATAATTCCCATGAATGCAATTTGAAGGATGGGTTGCCCATAATTGAAAAAAAAAAATGTAAAAGCTTGAGGTAGGCACAGTGATCCAATATTGACAGTGTGTTAGTCCAAACTAACAGTATGCCTAACTTGGAATTGTACATCATAACAAAAGCCCATAACTGGACTGATTTTGTAAGTGTGGCACAACAGCCCATGTGTTGTGTTGTAGAACATTGTCCTAGGGTCCTACATGGTTCCTATCACAACCATTGTAAAGAAATCTGTGTCTATAAGCTTCTCTAAAATTAATCATTTTACAACAAACTGAACGACTTTATGTTTTTTTATGTCTCAATCATTCAAGTTTATTCTAAAACAATAGAAAAGGTTGTGGAATTCCCCCATTATAGTATATTTTTCTCACTAGTTTATCTCTGCTCCTCCTTTATTCCAATAGAGCTGAAGAATAAGCACATCCAGCTTAGGAGAAACCATCATCATAATAAAACTGATCTTTCTGTCTGCCCTATATCACTTGTTATCCCCCCTCCCCCCCCAGTATGCAACACAGGCGCACACTTTTCTCTCCCCACTGGCTCCATATTTTTTGTCTTGTCTTTTCTTCATCTCTCTCACACAGACAGACCCTCTTATTATTCCTTCATTCTCAACTTCAGCTATACTGATTTTCATAGATCTCATACTATCTTCTGACAGCTTCTTTCAGGGTCCCCTTGCACGTCGGCTTTTTTCAGAACTAAAAATGCTAATTCTGGCGTGGTGGCATCTTTTAATCTTATTCACGTCCCATCCTGTGTGTTGACAGCTCTGGCTTTTAGATTTACAGGCAGCTGCCCATAGTGGGACCTGCAGGACTGAAGTACGTAAAGAGAAAGAGGGGGGTGGGGGGTGGGGGGTAAGGGAGAAACTCTAAAATGATTGAATTGGAAGAACAGAAGAGAAATGAGAGAGGATGGGAGTTTTTGGTATGTGGATGCGTCTTGGATGGGAAAATGCCATTATTGGCCATCATGCAGTCATGGGGGTGACTATGCAGTGTTAGAGCAGCATTGCACAATATTAAAAGCCTCTCTTCCTTAGTGATTCTATTAAAGCAGGTCAGTCCCTGTACATGCAAATTGTCAAGATAAACAATCTGTCCTATTATACTTAAAGTAATTTATGAGATTCTTTTGGATGCACTTCAGTTTGCCTTATTTGTTAGTGATAGCTGTTAAGTTTTTATATTAACTCATTGCAAACTCTGTATCCCCCAGGTTCCAGGCATGTCATTTGGTGCCTCTGTACAAGAGTTTGCGTCCTGAGGAGTGGTATCCACACTGGACCTCGTCTATGGAGCTCACCCCTGGCTGAGCCTTTTGGACTCTGCGACCATGCGGGTGATGTGTATTCACCACACTCAAAGGTATAAAAAAAAACATATTTAGAATATTGTCGTTTAAAAGCTTAGCAGCCTTTTTTGGCTCATGAATGCCTATTTACGGTTGTGCAGAAAACTGTACTAAGCTTTTAGTTGGCATGAAACTTAATAACCAACATATGCATGAGGAAGTTAAGTGAACCCTTTGGAAATATCTCAGTTTTTCAATTGATCACTTTAAAAAATGTGAATTTAATTGTTATCCAAGCTCATCACAAAACCACTCTACTTTTCATGTCTTTCCACTGGGCACTTGGGGAAGTAGAAAAATGGAATGTGATGACTTCTCCAAGAGCTAATTGGAAAATGTGTTTCAATTTAAGAGATGAGTTTGTAAGTGTGGGTTTTTTCACAGGTCCTTTGCCATTAAAAAAATGGCAGCACACAAAGCAGTGGTTACTGACAAATCTGTTCCTCTTAAGGTTAATGTGAGCCATGTCTTGATGCAGAAAACTTTCGGGAGTTTTGATTTGATCAGAAGATGCATGAAAGCTGGTGTAGAATCCAAACTTTTTTAACTAAACGTGCTCAATAAAAAACATGGTGGGGGGGGATTGGGGAGTTTTTGTTGGGGGTTTTAAAACATGGTAGGAAACCAATTTTTGACAATACTCAAAAAAAATAACCTCTACAGTAGAGCTCCATCTAATACCAGACATACATTGTATTCTGTTTTTTCTTGTGTTCTTTATAGAGTTTGTTGCGGGGCGTGGGTGCAGAGACTGAGCTGTGGATTTGTCTTTGACCCCTCATTCCCGGACAGATCTTGTAAGCCCGAGTGGCTGAGGAGGTGTTGGAGGTGCGGTATAGTGGGCACCCTCAGTGTGACACTGTGACTCTGCGAGGTGAGCGTGCACTTTCCCAACTTGCATTTCTCCAGCCAACATGATGACAACTATTCGGATGTGTGCTCAATTACACTGAGGGCCCAGCAGCAAATCACCATGACCCAACTGCAGCCCACTCCCTGTCTCCTCCTACGTGCGCTGGGCCTTCCTGTTGAACCAGCGGCAATACTCCATCAGGTAACGTGGCAGAAATAATTTTAGCAAATTCTTTTTGACCTGTATTCAAGACAGACGCCATTACCTAATACAAGATATTGAATGTTTTGACTAATTAAAACTGTTTTGTATGTACAGTATATATATACACAGATTATTAAAAATAGTTTGGACAGCGTATATTTCTGTATCACCTTTCCTTTTAACAGTGTTCAATAATCATTTGGGATCTGAGGACACCAGCTGTTGTTTGTGAAAGTGGATTTTTTTTCCTCTATTCTTGCTTGTGATAACACTTTCAGTTGCTCAGAGCCTGAGGTCTTCATTGTGTTTTATTTTGCGCTTTTTAATAAGCTTCACTTTTTCAGGTCACTCGTGTGCAAAGGACTTTTGGGTTACAGGTGGCCACTAAGGACATTACCAGCAGCATTTTGAGAAACCTTTAAGTGTAAGCTGTGTTAAATGACTTAGCGCCAAAAATGTCCATTTAGACCATAGTCTAGCCATAGTCCCTAGCTTTTGGACGCAACTCAACTCAGCAGTGCTAATTAGCTGATGGGCTGAATCATATGTATTTAGGGGGAGGTAGAATTCTAAGCTCTGCAGCACTGTGGATTGCAAAGAGCTGAGATTTATATCTGGTGGAATTTTAAAACTACAGGTAAACGTTTCCTGTACTGGAAACTCAAAATGACACCTGAAAGACCACCCAAGAAATGCTAGCTAATAATGATTAAAATACAGGGAGAGCTGGCCACTCAGCATTATGCAGATGAGTCGATAGTCACTCATCCATGGTATGCTTTTCATCACATTAGCATTTTTAGATTAGCTTTTGTTCGACCTCAAGCTTAGGCGCATATCTAACCAAGGTGTGGAAGATCATCATCAGACACTTGGCTATCATAAAATGAGCCGAAATGGCATTATTTTCATAAAATGCACACGTCTCCTTAGTAGGTTTAATTAATTTATATCACATTTTATAGTCCACACTCAGCTATATTTTGATGTCTCTTACGTGCAGTAGTCCTGTCCCCTCACACTCAGATATTAAGAGGCAAAGCACTTTTTGCAGTGTGGACAGCACTGAGAGTTGTTTAAGGACTAGTATGCTTTTAACAGAGGACGCTCTGGTGAGAAGGGTGATATGACGGTGTTGAAGCAGCCTGCCAGTATACTAGCTAAATTAAGACGACATTTAGGCAAGCTGTTTCCTTCCTCCCTGTTAAACAAGAGGAGCCTGCTCCATGCCGCTTAAGCAAAATGCCATTCTTTCTCTAAGGATGCGATGCATAGTCTTTGCCTCGCCTTTGTTAAAGTGGTTTATACAAATGGATAAAATGGATTATTGACTATATGTACCTTTCACATCAGTTAGTTGTTAACCTTAGTGGGGCAATAGTGGATTTCTGATGAAGCATGTCTTATAGAGAGGAAAAATGATAATGTTTTAGGTGTATGCTGATAAATAACATCACAATAAAGTTTCAGACTATATTTGTCAGAGCTTTCAGGAACATACTTGTTACCAAAAGACTGCAAAGAAGAGGCGAGAGTGGATATATGGCATTATAGTATGTATGCATATTTAATCAATTGCTTGTTTTTTTCCTCCTCTTCCCTTCCTTGAGATATTTAATTAAGATGAAATAAATAAATTACTTTAATATTTGTTTTGTTATGTGGTTCAACAGTACTGGCTGCTGGAGTTTGTGACCATAAAAAAACCTAAGTACTGTGATAAAATTATTACATTAATAGTTTTAGAGACTTCCTTTCTTTCATATTCACTACAGCAATTCCATACACAGATTACTCAAAAACTAAAAATCACCATAGCACGTAGCAGTTTTTTAACGAGTCTACACACTTTTGGCCAGGCCTTCCCGAAGGTCACATCTTAAAAGTTGGTTTGCAAATAAAAAATACTCTATAAATGAAATATCTCTATTATATTTTTGGTATTTTAATCAGAAAAATGAAATACACATCGACGATGTGCTTCTTTTAGACCCATATTGTGAGAAGAATCGAGAGTATCTCACAGAGATGATGGACAAAGACGTACCTGTTATTATGATTTTTGTAGATATGAACGAGGGAATGGAGCTTGATTATTCTCCTGATGAAAGGTTTGAAGTGCTGTTTCCTCTGATAGTGTTGACGGTGGTTTTAGAAGTCACACTTTTCTGTATCTCTTCAATTGTTTTTTAAATACCATGTTGGAATACTCTTATTTTCACACATATTTTCTTGTGTCTTTTCTCGTATTCATACAGTGGGATTTATCTTATGTCTAATATCCCCAGTAATAGCTGCGCCCTTTTGGAAGTTACAAGAGCAAGAAAATTAGATTGCAATTGAGGTGTGTTTTTGGGCATTTGTTAGGTGTGAAGCTTAGTGTCCTCTTTGAAGAAGAAATACTATTACAGACGTCTGAGGAACAAAGGCTAACTAAATCATCATCCTTAATCTCAAGAAGTGTTTGTGCCTTTGCTGTCTTAGATGCCTTAATAGAGACATAGAGAAATTTGATTAGGCATGCGGTAAAGCCCAGCTAAAACACGGCTTTGGCACTACCATCTGCCCATAAAGATTACCTGGCTGACAACATACCACTAATCACTGTAAACCAACATTCATCACTTTTATGGAACACTTATTTTATTTTTTTCCTTGTGTTTCTTCTCCGTCACAGTAAGTTCTCCGTGTCGCAGATACTTCCCTTATGGCACAACAGTGCTGCCAGCTGAGAGAGGGAAGGGGTGTGCACCTTAGCAGTGAATTTGAAGCCTGGACAACACATACTTTCAAACAACTGACCATGCAGCATGCACGCATTTCTCCAGCGTGCTGGTAAGGGGATCATCCTTGATGGACCTTTGCACATGGCATAATTGAGGGAACCCTGAACCTGAAACCCTGCTGCAGGGCGCATGTCTGCATAGCGAGTCGTTTCTGGGGACTGAACATGCCATGCCTAGTGAGGCAAACTGGACATTGCTCTTGATAGGGGCTGGAACTTGGACAGAATCCAGTCAAGCCTCACAGCCATAAGAAGAGATTGATGAACGGCACGGGAGGTCACGCTATGGACGATATGAATCAGTCACACTCTCCTCTGTGTAGTAGTGGTAGTATACTTAAGTCATAATCACAATTCATTTAGTAAAAAAACATTTGTAAGATCATCACATATGTGTTTTATCTAAATGGATATAATTTCCTTTATTATGTACTATGTTGATTAATTGGTATACTGTAACTCAAGAATTATATGGAAATAAGATGAAACAAATATAAAATAAACCCTCAGCAAATCTAAAGCGAA
>JAMWET010001870.1:0-75000 GCA_024036415.1 Prochilodus magdalenae
CTGATCTCCTGGCGGTCTGGCCTGCAGGGCACGGACGGAAATAGCCTGGGAATTTATTCTGGTTGCAGGAGGAGGTTTTGCCGAAGCTCACCAAGAAAATATGGCGTGAACAATCTGGACAGTAGGTGTTATAAAAACTAATCATCTTTGCTGAGTTAACTTAACACTTCATTTTAGTTGTTAATAGTTTTAGCCAGGTGGCATGGTGGCGCAGTAGGCAAGCAGGGGTTTTGGTTTATCGCCTTACATCAAAGAGTGCGTGGGTTCCATTCCTGGCTGGGTGTTTATCCCATGACTGTGTCTGTTTCATCCAGGGGCTCTGGTTTCCTCTCCATACTCCCGAGACATGCAGTCAGGTGACTGTAGATGCTAAAATAGCCCCCCAAAGTGTAAGTGTGTGAAGTGAAGGGTATATTGGTTCTGCCCTGTTGATGGGATTGGCAGCCTGTCCAGGGTGTTTCCTGCCTTCTGCCCAATGAATGCTGGGAATAGAATGCAACCAACGTCCTGTAACCCAAAAGGGATTCAGGGGTTGATGAGATGAGATGATAAGTAGTGTTAGCCACTTGTCCTTTAAAGCAGTGTTCTAGAATACCAGCCCAAATCCAATGTTCAGGTATATCGGAGGCCGTGATCTGTTTTTTTTTTTTTTTTTATCAATAGTGAACAGACAAAAAATATTACATGAAAAACAGATTTTTTTTGCACATCTAACCTCAAACACTTTTGGAGAGGGATTTGAAGTTACAATTCCACACAGAGATTTAACAGATGCATCTCAGTCTGGCCGCTCCGGCCCCTCATTTTCGGATTTCAAAGTGTCTGTTTGTGTCACATGACAGAAGTCAAATCCAGGGTGATGGAAGGTGATTGGACACTGTGCGCGAGAGGTTGTTGTGGGATGGGTAAAATGATACTCCTGCGTATCCGAATGAAAGCCGCATTACCATGCATGGCTTACAACGTTCATTGCCACAATGGAAGAAAGATTGGTGATCGTCGGGACACTACAATATCATGACCTGACCTATACAGACAGATCGATAGTCAGCGATTCTGTGTTAACAAGTCTGATCTGGCTGCAGTGTGAATACAAAATAAGGGGGGGTGCAATGCAATTAAATCTAAAAGCAACATCTCTCTGCTTGCAAAACGATTTCTTTTATAGACATAACAATGCTTTCGTTTGGGGAGTTTGGCCAAAGGGTGAATAAACAGCAAAGATGATGGCAGAGAAAGGCTGAAAGGAAGAAAGCAATTTTGTTGAAAGTCTTCTCAAAATGTTTACAAAGTTATTTCTGAAATCTGCAGCAGGCATTTTTAGGCACTATGCTATGGCTACCCGATTATGCAGATCACGGTCATTGCTGCAAACTACAGGGTTTGGACAATGAGATACTGAAACACATGTCCATTTTAAGTGTGGGAGGTCTCATGGCAAACTGGACCAGCCTGGTGGCAATCTTTATTAACTGCACATTGCACCAGTAAGAGCACAGAGTGTGAAGGATTCAGTTAGCAGGTAATGAGACACAGTTTCTGCTCAACATACTGAGAAATGCACACACATTATGGGTGGACATAACCAGCGTTCAAAAGAGGACAGATCTGTTGGTGGCACGTCTTGCTGGCGCATCTGTGACCAAGACAGCAAGTCTTTGTTGATGTATCAAGATCATGGGTATCCAGGGTAATGTGCAGCATACACACCAAAGAAGGACGAACTAATCCACAACAGGATAAACTGTGGGACGCAAGAGGAAGACTGTACTGAAAGGGATGTTCGAGGTGCCTAACCCAGATCTGTATCAAAAAAGAATAAAAACCACGGCTGCCCAAATCACGGCAGAATTTAAAATGTGCACCTAAAATCCTCCCTACACCCTACACCATACTAAAAATGAATTGTGGTCTATAAAACCAGGTGTTTCAGTGTTCATTGGCCAACCCACTGTATGTTACATAAAACACACAGATATGCCCCCAAATCAGGTACAGATCACCTTTGTGGGGGTGCAACGCTATAAATGAATGGGGTTTTAAAGCTCTCAATTAAAGACACACAGTGTTGATTAAGTACATGTCAACAGATAGCGGGGCAAAGTCAAATATAGCTACTTCTGTGTACTTTTAAAACCGAGAGCAAGGAGGACAAGCTAAGGGGGCTAATGTATAATTGTGAAGTACTGTACTTTTATAGTGTTGGAGTGGCTGTACTAAGCTGATAACAGGAGCATTGCGTATTAACATGAGACTGGTTTTTCCTGCACTGCTTATGTTACTGTAATGAAGAGTTACCACTATATCAGATTAAACCTACAAAATACTGATCTACACAAAAAATGCGGATATATGAATAACAAAAACCCCTGTGACTGGACACAAGCTAGGCGTAATGCTGTGTATCTAAGGACGCTGGAGAGCTGGAGGTGGGGGGAGAATGCCCTGTGTGAGGGGAAGAGGCATCCCTGCTTAATGTGGCTGTGATGATCTCAGGGAGGGATTGAATGACAGCACATCGATGGAGGAGAGAGGATGGGGTGGGGTGTGTCTGCCTGACCAGCAATAATTGTGAGAGAGAGTGAGAAAGGGAGGAAGGGAGGGGGAGGAGAAAGAGGAAACTCATGCTTTCTCCCATCCCCCTTCTCGTCGTTTTTTCTGGAACAGGACTGCTCTCAGAAATGTTCTCATTTCTTCTTAGCCTTGTTTTTCATTTTCTCAGAAATCTCCATCCACTGTCTTTCCTCCCTCTTTCTCTCTTTCTGTCTCTTTCCCTCTCACTCTAGCCCTCCTCAATCCTCTTGAGTGTTTCTCTAATTACCGGTCAGAGCTGCGAGAGAAGGAGATTAGAGATGTGTAGTGTGTGTGAGTAGAAGACAGAGAGAGAGAGAGAGAGAGAGAAAGAGAGGAGAGAAGAGAGACCTCAGACTCCAAAGAGGCAGACGAGGGCGTGGTGTGCTATCACCCTCCTCTAAACGGCGTATGGCGGCTGCAGGCCGCCTCTGCTGCTGCTGGCCGCTCCTGTCCTGCCTGTCCTGCTCCTGCTCTAACTCCTCCTCTCCCTGCCCCGCAGATGAATTTAAGGGCTCCAGCATTGTGGAGCTGATGAAGAAGGAGGGCACCACCCTGGGCCTGACTGTATCTGGTGGCATTGACAAGGACGGCAAACCCCGTGTTTCCAACCTCCGCCAGGGAGGCATCGCCGCCAGGTGAGTGCATGCCTTTATAACACTACAGCTTGTTAACGTTAGAGGCATACTTAGTCCAATTTCCACAATTCCTCTCTGGCGCCAAAATATTCAATCAGCGAATATACATTCGGTGTCAGGGTTTTCCGCTGACGCTATGATGCTAATGTTGCTAAGTAAAGGAACCTTATGTACACCAGTTAGCACTCTGCAATTGCTAAATGATCACCACTTGCCTCAAACCTTGACCTTTGAGTAGTCTCAAACAGACTTGTGGTTTCTAATATTGTATGACATGTTGCTATAGATACAGACTATTTTTAGACTTAAAAAGATACTCCAATTATTCAATCATCATAAAAAGAATAGTTGCTCCCAGAAGGAGGTGTGGGATTGCAGTGCTATTGGGAAGGAAGATAAAGGATACCAGGATGAATAAATGATGATACATTTAGACTGATATGGGCAATAATTACTGAGCTACACATATGAAAGTAGTATCTCTTAGTATTGCCGCCATGTTTGCTTATGCAACATTCATATGTCTCAGCATGGAGTTGTAGAGGGCCCTAATGGTGCCCTGTGATGATCCATCCCATGCAGCTTAAATATTCGCACACAGTGGCTATAGATAGTGCGGTACGGCTGGATGTGGAGAGTCACCTGGCCTATTAAACATGAGACGTATGACAACAAACTGTTCATCTGGCCAGGGAGCCTCCACACATGGATTCGTTGGTCTTTCCCACCAAGGCAAAAGCAGAACCCATCACTGAATATGACCCACTGCCATTCTGAGTCACTCCATGGCAGTCTGGCACAACACCATTTCAGTGTTTGGAGATGCTGGCGTGGTGTTAAGGGCAGTTGCCTTATTGGTCTTGCTGCTGCCTGCCAATGCTGCTGGCACTAACAGGATGACTCATGAGGGCATCACTCCTCTCTGAAGGTCCACAGTCATGGTTGTTGGGTCAGTCAGGTACAGTGATATGGTCCATTTTTACTTGTGTGTCTATCTTGGTTTTCCCAGCATAGACACCGTGGCAGAGTGTGGGAAGAGAGAGAAGATGACGTTGTTGGAGGGAAAAAGAATGCAAGACAGTCTTGCATCCCTGTCTTACAGTTTTGTAACTCATCTAAGCCCATTCCTTTTCCACACTATCAGGCAAAGAAACAAATTCATCTCACACCACACAGTTTGGTCAGTCTTTCTCAATCTCACACCAAATGAGGCTTGAATGTTTGCGACCCCCTGTAATAGAATCCTGTAATGTTACTCTACCTTGTCGAGCCGACGTGGTTCGTTCTCTTCCCATGTTGATGATGAATTCTGACTCTCCTTAAGGTGGACATGCAGGCATATGAGCACTACAGACATCAGTTATTTAACACAGACACTTGCTATTTCAGATATTTACACATATAAACATTCAAATTTGTGAGTCGTATCTGCAGCACCCCTATGCCTGCGTCACGCGCGCATGCACACGAGGGGGAGTTGTTCATGAGGGGGTGTAAACATGAATTACACTCCACAACTATACAGAGACCCCAATACCCAAAAGGTTCTTATACAAGCGTTACCTGCTTTAAGAAAGCGAAGATTTGTGCATCTGCACAATTATTCAAGGGGCCATCCGTAAATGGTCCCTTGCCTACTGGTTTCCAGACAGCACTCTTTCCCTGATTCCTGTGCACACTGTGCTTTTTTTTTTAGCTGTATGTGTGTATGGATATATATATGTATATATATATATATACATATATATATATATATATATATATATGTATATATATATATATATATATATATATATATATATATATAAATGTACACACAGGGGTTTTGGACAATGAAAACTGAAACACCTGTCATTTTAGTGTGGGAGGTCTCATGGCTAAATTGGACCAGCCTGGTGGCCAATCTTCATTAATTGCACATTGCACCAGTAAGAGCAGAGTGTGCAGGTTCAGTTAGCAGGTAAGAGCACAGTTCTGCTCAAAATATCGCAATGCCCACAGCATTATGGGTGACATACCAGAGTTCAAAAGAGGACAAATTGTTGGTGCACGTCTTGCTGGCGCATCTGTGACCAAGACGATGTATCAAGAACCACGGTATCCAGGGTAATGTCAGCATACCACCAAGAAGGACGAACCTCCACCAGCATCACGTAGTGGCCACTGACCTGGCCACTATCCTGCAAGAAGAATGGCTTAAAATCCCTCTGACCACTGTGCAGGACGCAGTATATGTCATTCCCAAGACCAACTGACGCTGTACTGGCCGCAAAAGGAGGCCCTACACCATACTAATAAATGATTGTGGTCTAAAAACCAGGTGTTTTCAGTGTCCAACCCCTGTGTGTTGTGTGTGTATATATATATATATATATATTATATATATTATATATATATATATATATATATATATATATATATATAATAGAGTTTTAAATGTCTACTAGCTGCTTCCATCACAGAACATCTCTATTTGTGATCTGCAGAAACTGGCCGTCTACAAAACACCTTCCGTTAAAATACAGCCAACAGAAAGAGACTCTTTCAGTTATTATGCTTCTGATCTGTGAAACTCACTTCTGTCTTTTATTAGACAAAAAAGTGTCTGTGCTCACTTTTAACCAAAAACAAGTCTCTTTAATTGAAAACAAATCTCTTTAATTTGTTTAAGAGTTTAATTAAAAATTCCATGTCTGCTGTGTATTTACCTCTATATTCTCCACTGATGTGGTATGTTTTACTGCCAGAGCTAAACCTTTTACAGCATGCTAAACAGCTACTGCCTGCTACTTAGACAGCTCTACCAAAGATATATGGCTCACCACATCATATTCTAGATCTGGAACATAAATTTGACACTGTTGTCATTTAAATGCTGCAAGGATTTATCTACACTCATCATCAAAAGAATAGTTGTACCCAGGAGAAAGTGTCAGAGTGCTGTGCTATTGGGCAGGAAGATAAGGCTTAGCAGGAACACTAAATAATGTTAAATTTACATGACAGCCTGGCACAACACCATTGCAGTCTTTGGCAATATTGATGTGATGTTAACATGGTGCTGGCACTAACAGGATGGCTCATGTAGGGCATCACTGCTCATTGAATGTCCACTTTTGCATGTCTCAAGATGGCAAACCTACCCACCAAGTTTCATTCCTGCCAGCCGATTCCTTTCGGGTGCTACTATTTGTACAACTACTCTGTTGATGATGAGTGTGTACCGCTGACTGCACAGTCTCAAACGATTCAGCTGCATGAACACAGACATGTTCTGTAGATGTACATTTCTGATCACTTCTATTTCCTAATTCTCTGTTTAACCACTACTATGTAAGCCCCCCAAATAACCAAATATGTTATACAGGAATATTAAGGAGGCATGTGCTCAGAGAAAGAATATGAGTACTGTAATAACACATGTAACACAAATATTAATCCATATAATCAGAATAAGCCATCATGGGGAGGCCGACCACAAAAAAACCCACACGTTTTTAATTGTCTGTGTGTGTTGGGGTCTTTTATATATCATATGTTGTCGGAAACACAATGGCTGCATATTGCCAACTGTTGTACATTACAAGCTGGACATCAAATATGCATTGGCAAGTTGACCACATGTGGGCTCAGGGGAAAATTGTGGAAATTAAATTCTTTGCCAGTATTGCTGTAACAGGCATCTTCTCATTCTGGATTTCGGGGCCTGTGTTTTAGATGGAATAGGCAAATTATTGGCTTTGAGTACTACAGGGGGAGCCAGTATATGTCCCTGCATGCGCGTGTGTGTGTGTGTGTGTGTGTACATGTGTACGTTTGTCTGTATGTGTGCATGTGCACACTTGTGTGTGTGAGTGTGTATGTGTACACGTATGTGTGTGTGTGCATGGCGGGAACTCTATAAATCAATGCTGCTCAAAGCACACTCAGGGGTCACCTCCCCACACACACTTACACACACCGTCAGCTCTCATCACTCGCTGGAAGGCTAAATCACACATTTCATTGCCCTACACTTTTACATGTGTTGTCCGGTTTCACATGACAGTGGAATGACGCACGGGAGTTTCGCTATATATACAGTACTAGTCAAATGTCTCGACACACGCAACTATGTAGGTGTTTTTATTATCTTATGGATTTTACGGCGCAGTTTAAAATCTGTTTACGCTTTCTATTGAGCAAATATTCATGATAAACACACACACACACACACACATTATATTTAGTTTTTAATGGTGTCTGTGTAACTTTCTTTATCTGAAAAACTAGTCATTTGTTCCCAAGTACTGTTTTATCTGGAGATTCATTCATGATCTCTGACATTTGCACAGTACTGTACTATGTATGAATAATATTTACATATGTTTGACTGCATTTAATTATGTAGCTCAAATATTAAAAGCTGTTTTAAGCTGGTTTATTTTGCTCAGAATGAACACAAACAACCGTAATACAGTAATACAACAAACATTGAGTTTCTGTATGTAGAAGAGCTTGGTCAACCATTTCCAGATCTCTGCTCCAGGAAGCGCAGTATTAGTTTCTAATTGTCCGTCAGTAACTGACTTGCCTTATCAATGCAGTCAAGTGTGCTAGTGGAGGACTTCATCTAATTCATATGAAGGCTGGGAGAGTAATCTATAACCAAACCTCTGGTCTTCCAACCAGCTCACAAAATATCAACTAAAAATCTGTTTACTTTTTACTGCATAATGTTTGTTTATATTAACTGTGCAGTGAAGTGATGCCTTTCACACAGTGCTGTATGGAGACATTAGTACAGTGCTGTATGGAGACATTAATGCAGTGCTGTATGGAGACTTTAGCACAGTGCTGTCTCCATACAGCGCAGTGCTGTATGGAGACATTAGCACAGTGCTGTATCAATCAATCAATCAATCAATATTTATTTATATAGCGCTTTTTACAACCAAAGTTGTCTCAAAGCAGCTTCACAAAAAATCAATTTGTCATACAAAGAAAAGAACCACAAGGTTAATGTACAGACATGTGAGGGTGGAAAAACCGGGTCCGAGCCCCCCTTGAGCATACCAGAGGCAACAGTGGCGAGGAAAAACTCCCTTGGGTAAGGAAGAAACCTCGAGAGGGACCAGGCTCAAGGGCGGAACCCAACCTCCTCAGGTCAACCCGGATGCTGTATGGAGACATTAGTGCAGTGCTGTATGGAGACTTTAGCGCAGTGCTGTATGGAGACATTAGTACAGTGCTGTATGGAGACATTAGTACAGTGCTGTATGGAGACTTTAGCGCAGTG
Source organism: Prochilodus magdalenae (assembly GCA_024036415.1). Taxonomy (NCBI): domain Eukaryota; kingdom Metazoa; phylum Chordata; class Actinopteri; order Characiformes; family Prochilodontidae; genus Prochilodus; species Prochilodus magdalenae. The sequence goes on from JAMWET010001870.1 coordinate 8,488, forward strand.
CTGTATGGAGACATTAGTACAGTGCTGTATGGAGACTTTAGCGCAGTGCTGTATGGAGACATTAGTACAGTGCTGTATGGAGACATTAGTACAGTGCTGTATGGAGACATTAGTACAGTGCTGTATGGAGACCTTAGCGCAGTGCTGTATGGAGACTTTAGCGCAGTGCTGTATGGAGACTTTAGCGCAGTGCTGTATGGAGACCTTAGCGCAGTGCTGTATGGAGACATTAGCACAGTGCTGTATGGGGACTTAAGCGCAGTGCTGTATGGAGACATTAGTACAGTGCTGTATGGAGACCTTAGCGCAGTGCTGTATGGAGACATTAGCACAGTGCTGTATGGGGACTTAAGCGCAGTGCTGTATGGAGACATTAGTACAGTGCTGTATGGGGACTTAAGCGCAGTGCTGTATGGAGACATTAGTACAGTGCTGTATGGGGACTTAAGCGCAGTGCTGTATGGAGACATTAGCACAGTGCTGTATGGGGACTTAAGCGCAGTGCTGTATGGAGACATTAGTACAGTGCTGTATGGGGACTTAAGCGTAGTGCTGTATGGAGACATTAGTACAGTGCTGTATGGTGACTTTAGCGCAGTGCTGTATGGAGACATTAGTACAGTGCTGTATGGGGACTTAAGCGCAGTGCTGTATGGAGACATTAGTACAGTGCTGTATGGGGACTTAAGCGCAGTGCTGTATGGAGACATTAGTACAGTGCAGTATGGGGACTTGCTGCTGTATGGAGACATTAGTACAGTAGTATGGAGACAGTGCTGTATGGAGACATTAGTACAGTGCTGTATGGAGACATTAGTAGTGCTGTATGGGGACTTAAGCGCAGTGCTGTATGGAGACATTAGTACAGTGCTGTATGGGGACTTAAACGCAGTGCTGTATGGAGACATTAGTACAGTGCTGTATGGAGACATTAGTACAGTGCTGTATGGAGACATTAGTACAGTGCTGTATGGGGACTTAAGCGTAGTGCTGTATGGAGACTTTAGCACAGTGCTGTATGGAGACATTAGCACAGTGCTGTATGGGGACTTAAGCGCAGTGCTGTATGGAGACATTAGTACAGTGCTGTATGGAGACAGTGCTTAGGAGACAGTGCTGCTGTATGGAGACTTAGTACAGTGCAGTGTATGGAGACATTAGTATGGAGACAGTACAGTGCTGTATGACATTATGCTGTATGGAGACCTTAGCGCAGTGCTGTATGGAGACTTTAGCGCAGTGCTGTATGGAGACATTAGCGCAGTGCTGTATGGAGACCTTAGCGCAGTGCTGTATGGAGACATTAGCACAGTGCTGTATGGGGACTTAAGCGCAGTGCTGTATGGAGACATTAGTACAGTGCTGTATGGGGACTTAAGCGCAGTGCTGTATGGAGACATTAGCACAGTGCTGTATGGGGACTTAAGCGCAGTGATGTATGGAGACATTAGTACACCCTTAGCGTCAGTGCTGTATTGGAGGGACCATTAGCAAACAGTGCTGTATGGGGACTTAAGCGCAGTGCTGTATGGAGACATTAGTACAGTGCTGTATGGGGACTTAAGCGCAGTGCTGTATGGAGACATTAGCACAGTGCTGTATGGGGACTTAAGCGCAGTGCTGTATGGAGACATTAGTACAGTGCTGTATGGGGACTTAAGCGTAGTGCTGTATGGAGACATTAGTACAGTGCTGTATGGGGACTTAAGAGCAGTGCTGTGCTGTATGGAGACATTAGTACAGTGCTGTATGGAGACTTAAGCGCAGTGCTGTATGGAGACATTAGTACAGTGCTGTATGGAGACATTAGTACAGTGCTGTATGGGGACTTAAGCGCAGTGCTGTATGGAGACATTAGTACAGTGCTGTATGGAGACATTAGTACAGTGCTGTATGGAGACATTAGTACAGTGCTGTATGGAGACATTAGTACAGTGCTGTATGGGGACTTAAGCGCAGTGCTGTATGGAGACATTAGTACAGTGCTGTATGGAGACATTAGTACAGTGCTGTATGGGGACTTAAGCGCAGTGCTGTATGGAGACATTAGTACAGTGCTGTATGGAGACATTAGCACAGTGCTGTATGGGGACTTAAGCGCAGTGCTGTATGGAGACATTAGTACAGTGCTGTATGGGGACTTAAGCGTAGTGCTGTATGGAGACATTAGTACAGTGCTGTATGGAGACTTTAGCACAGTGCTGTAGGGAGACATTAGTACAGTGCTGTATGGAGACATTAGTACAGTGCTGTATGGGGACTTAAGCGTAGTGCTGTATGGAGACTTTAGCACAGTGCTGTATGGAGACATTAGTACAGTGCTGTATGGAGACATTAGTACAGTGCTGTATGGAGACATTAGTACAGTGCTGTATGGAGACCTTAGCGCAGTGCTGTATGGAGACTTTAGCGCAGTGCTGTATGGAGACTTTAGCGCAGTGCTGTATGGAGACATTAGCACAGTGCTGTATGGAGACATGCAGTGCTGTATGGAGCAGTGCTGTATGGAGACATTAGCACAGTGCTGTATGGGGACTTAAGCGCAGTGCTGTATGGAGACATTAGTACAGTGCTGTATGGGGACTTAAGCGCAGTGCTGTATGGAGACATTAGCACAGTGCTGTATGGGGACTTAAGCGCAGTGCTGTATGGAGACATTAGTACAGTGCTGTATGGGGACTTAAGCGCAGTGCTGTATGGAGACATTAGTACAGTGCTGTATGGAGACCTTAGTGCAGTGCTGTATGGGGACTTAAGCGCAGTGCTGTATGGAGACATTAGTACAGTGCTGTATGGGGACTTAAGCGTAGTGCTGTATGGAGACATTAGTACAGTGCTGTATGGGGACTTAAGCGCAGTGCTGTATGGAGACATTAGTACAGTGCTGTATGGAGACTTAAGCGCAGTGCTGTATGGAGACATTAGTACAGTGCTGTATGGAGACATTAGTACAGTGCTGTATGGGGACTTAAGCGCAGTGCTGTATGGAGACATTAGTACAGTGCTGTATGGGGACTTAAGCGCAGTGCTGTATGGAGACATTAGTACAGTGCTGTATGGAGACATTAGTACAGTGCTGTATGGAGACATTAGTACAGTGCTGTATGGGGACTTAAGCGCAGTGCTGTATGGAGACATTAGTACAGTGCTGTATGGGGACTTAAGCGTAGTGCTGTATGGAGACATTAGTACAGTGCTGTATGGAGACTTTAGCACAGTGCTGTAGGGAGACATTAGTACAGTGCTGTATGGAGACATTAGTACAGTGCTGTATGGGGACTTAAGCGTAGTGCTGTATGGAGACTTTAGCACAGTGCTGTATGGAGACATTAGTACAGTGCTGTATGGAGACATTAGTACAGTGCTGTATGGAGACATTAGTACAGTGCTGTATGGAGACCTTAGCGCAGTGCTGTATGGAGACTTTAGCGCAGTGCTGTATGGAGACTTTAGCGCAGTGCTGTATGGAGACTTTAGCGCAGTGCTGTATGGAGACCTTAGCGCAGTGCTGTATGGAGACATTAGCACAGTGCTGTATGGAGACATTAGTACAGTGCTGTATGGAGACCTTAGCGCAGTGCTGTATGGAGACATTAGCACAGTGCTGTATGGGGACTTAAGCGCAGTGCTGTATGGAGACATTAGTACAGTGCTGTATGGGGACTTAAGCGCAGTGCTGTATGGAGACATTAGCACAGTGCTGTATGGGGACTTAAGCGTAGTGCTGTATGGAGACATTAGTACAGTGCTGTATGGGGACTTAAGCGTAGTGCTGTATGGAGACATTAGTACAGTGCTGTATGGGGACTTAAGCGCAGTGCTGTATGGAGACATTAGCACAGTGCTGTATGGGGACTTAAGCGCAGTGCTGTATGGAGACATTAGTACAGTGCTGTATGGGGACTTAAGTGTAGTGCTGTATGGAGACATTAGTACAGTGCTGTATGGGGACTTAAGCGCAGTGCTGTATGGAGACATTAGTACAGTGCTGTATGGAGACTTAAGCGCAGTGCTGTATGGAGACATTAGTACAGTGCTGTATGGAGACATTAGTACAGTGCTGTATGGGGACTTAAGCGCAGTGCTGTATGGAGACATTAGTACAGTGCTGTATGGGGACTTAAGCGCAGTGCTGTATGGAGACATTAGTACAGTGCTGTATGGAGACATTAGTACAGTGCTGTATGGAGACATTAGTACAGTGCTGTATGGAGACATTAGTACAGTGCTGTATGGAGACATTAGTACAGTGCTGTATGGGGACTTAAGCGTAGTGCTGTATGGAGACTTTAGCACAGTGCTGTATGGAGACATTAGTACAGTGCTGTATGGGGACTTAAGCGCAGTGCTGTATGGAGACATTAGTACAGTGCTGTATGGAGACCTTAGCGCAGTGCTGTATGGAGACATTAGCACAGTGCTGTATGGGGACTTAAGCGCAGTGCTGTATGGAGACATTAGTACAGTGCTGTATGGGGACTTAAGCGTAGTGCTGTATGGAGACATTAGTACAGTGCTGTATGGGGACTTAAGCGCAGTGCTGTATGGAGACATTAGTACAGTGCTGTATGGGGACTTAAGCGTAGTGCTGCTGTATGGAGACATTAGTACAGTGCTGTATGGGGACTTAAGCGTAGTGCTGTATGGAGACATTAGTACAGTGCTGTATGGGGACTTAAGCGCAGTGCTGTATGGAGACATTAGTACAGTGCTGTATGGGGACTTAAGCGTAGTGCTGTATGGAGACATTAGTACAGTGCTGTATGGGGACTTAAGCGCAGTGCTGTATGGAGACATTAGTACAGTGCTGTATGGGGACTTAAGCGTAGTGCTGTATGGAGACATTAGTACAGTGCTGTATGGAGACATTAGTACAGTGCTGTATGGAGACTTTAGCACAGTGCTGTATGGAGACTTTAGCACAGTGCTGTATGGGGACTTAAGCGCAGTGCTGTATGGAGACATTAGTACAGTGCTGTATGGAGACCTTAGTGCAGTGCTGTATGGAGACATTAGTACAGTGCTGTATGGGGACTTAAGCGCAGTGCTGTATGGAGACATTAGCGCAGTGCTGTATGGAGATACTAGCACAGTGCTGCATGGAAACTTAAGCACAGTGCTGCATGGAGACATTAGCACAGTCCTGTATGGAGACATTAGCATAGTGCTATATGCCTTATCCTAGCCTTGAAGAAATACTGCAAGATATTTGGTAGCTATATTTTTACAGCACTGGAAGTATCACAGTATGTGTTGTCACTGTTAGCATGAAGCCATTTACACTGCAGATTCGGCAAACACTGGAAAGAGCTGCTCCGATTCACACTTGTTTTCCCACGTCTCTCGACAGTCTGCTAGAAATTAGGAGCTCTTCCAAACTTGTATGAGAGAGTGAGAACGCTGTAACACTCCACAGTGGGTGTTTCCTCAGAACAAAGCCTTTCTGTTCATCTTCTCAGAGAAGCTATCAAAGCTCAAAGACTCAGTCTCCTCCTCATCTCTCCTTTTTCCCTCCCTGCCCTTTTCTCTCTTCAATCCCCCATTTCCCTGCTGTTTCTTTCCTGCCCCTGCCCAATTTCCCTCCCATCGTCTACACCTTGTTCTGTTGTCTCTCGCTCTCATCTCCTCACTCTTCACACCCTCCTTCATTTGTACCCTTTCTCTTTTTCGCCTTTTTCATTTTCAATCTATTTCAACACCCCTCCCTCCTTTTTCCATTCTATCTTCCTGTGCAGGAGTGACCAGCTGAACGTAGGAGACTACATCAAATCTGTCAACGGCATCAACCTGACCAAGTTCCGGCACGACGAGATCATTAGCCTGCTGAAGAATGTGGGGGAGCGGGTGGTCCTGGAGGTGGAGTACGAACTGCCGCCTGTCTGTGAGTTCCCACATGTTACAGATACAGTTTTATAGATTTAGATGTAGAAGTAATTTGGCTCTGTTGTTCACGTATTTAAAGGGTCTCTACAGTTTTCCTGCTTTCTGTCTTCCTTACTGGCAACATTTGCTTTGTCCCAGAATTACTGTAATTATTTTTACCCAACTGTTTCCAATCATCATTTCTCTTTAACTTAAAGAGCTTTATTTAAATTAGCTGTGTTCTGGTTGGCTGTCCGGTACTGTGCTTAATTCAGAAAGTACTCAGAGCTGAAACTTCTTATAACCCCAGCGTTAATTAGGTACTGCTACCCTGCTATAGGCTATAGGTGATACATACAGTACATAAATGGGGTGGTTCTTGTGACTTCAGAGAAACAGAGATCTAAAATGAGCTGTTTTTGTTCTTTTTGCGTATAAACATGGGAACTTGGGACACAAAGCAGTTACTTAATGAATTACATGTTTGTCTACATCAACAAATTTAAAATGTTTTTCTGTTTAGAGACTTTAAAGCTAGGATTATGAGTGATAAATAATATAAAATTACAACCACAGCTCTAAATAAAAAGCTGGGACAGTGTGGGAAACGCTAAATGAACCACATTGCAGTTTGTTAACCCACTTTGACCGGTAAAAATGAAAAATGTAAAAAATAATAATAATAAGTTGTCATCCGCTTTTGTAAATGTACATTACGAATTTGATGCCTGCAACACATTCCAAAAACGCTGGCATAGTAGCTTTCATTTTAGCAGGCGTTTGGGGAGTAGAAAAACACCTGGTACAGATAAAAGCAGAATGTTTTTGCCATTAGTAGTGCTTTGTTGTGTGTTGTGTTATGTTGATCTAGACATTTTCAGTGCTTGATCAGGACGGCAGGCAGGTCTGGTGCACAGCCATGCTGTTGTAGCATGCAGATTGTTTCTTGGTGTTGTCGTGTAGAAATACGCATGGCTGTCTCTGATAAAGGCGAAGTCTGTGAGGCAGCCTGTGTTGCTCTGCAATGTGTTTATGGTGTTTTTATAAATGTGTAGGTTACCCACTAATGCCCCCCATATACCACAAAGGACCCTGACTTTTGCTGGTAACAGTCTGGATGGTCCTTATTTTTCTTTGCTCAGGGGATTTCCGCTGGGTACTGTGCAGAGCACTGCGTAAAGTACTGTCTCAAATTGTTGAATTTGTTGATGCCACAGTGAACAGTGTTTATTGACGAGAGTTCTTTTGAGCCCATGCTGTGACATCCATTACAAAGCAATGCAGCGCCATCCAAGGAGTCGAACATCATGGCTAATTAGGTTGTGATTTTTGGCCATATCCTTTATGTACAGATTGCCTGGATGTTTTTGATGATGTTTAGCGCTGTACAGGGTGAAATATCTCACATCTTTGGATGAGGAATGTTTTTTTAAACTGTTGGAATTTTTCTGATACGTTTTGGCAAAGAGGCGAGCCTCGACCGTCCTTGGTCCTAAAGGACAAGGCCTTTCCTTGATGCTTCTACTATAGCCAAGCATGGTAGTTATTATCTGTTTAAGATGTTTCTTCAACATGTCAGAATATTCCCAGTCTTAAATCCCAGCTAATATAGTAACTGCATTGTACTGCATTTGTTCCAACACAGGTAGAAGTAGATTTATGAATCAGTGGTTTCTGTTTCATTTGCGTTGGTTTATTTAGAATAGGTAATCCAGTTCACATTGTTAGAGCTAGAACTAGAATTAGAATTCGTATTATTTATTGGACTTGGTTATGGGATTGCAGTTTGGGCCCACATGCATGCCCACCAATTGAAATGGTTCAATCCTGTGCTTTATTTAAGCCAGGTTTTAAGTCCCAAGCTCTAGCAATCACAATGACCTATGTAATCCCTGCAGCAGCAGCAAGGACGGGAAGCCCCAACCAAATGGTGCGATTTTCATTTCTATAGGCATGCAACACTCAGTAGTGCTGGGCGAGGTAGAATATCAATTGGAGGGTGTGGTGATTAATGGAAATCTTCTCCGGCCATCATATTACTCATCTGATAGCTTCTAAACAGCTGAGCTAAGCAAAAAGGCGCATCATGAAAATGGACAAGAGCGCTTCAGGGCAGGGGAGGCTGAGGGGCTTGTGCGTGAGGTGCAAGCCTGACACAAGCAAATATTTGAAACTGCCAAAAAGCCTCTCTAACTTGATGAAACGAAGAGAGCTGGAGACCAGGCAGCAGCTTGCATTAATGCAGGGGTTTCCTGGATAGGTGTGAAGTGCTGCATAGTGCAGAAAGCCATTTGGTAATTTCAGGAAGTAAAAGCTTTCCTGGAGTGTGCAGGCCATGAGGGAGGCCAGAGGGAGTCCCCATGTGCTGCTGCTCTTTTTCAGACAGGTAGAGGAATATTTGTACCCTGTTCTTGTTTTAGTGGGCTTCTCCAGTATCGGGTTCATCACTGCAAGTTAGGTGAAGGTACTTACCAGTAGTCTTTCATACATGGGCTGTTTCAGTGCTTCAGATGGACACAGGCCTCATGTGTGAATGTCAACACATCAGGAAACTCAGACCCCTACCCAAAACTAACCAAACTCAGACCACCTCTCTGGTCAGAGTGCTATTTGTTTGTGGCTTGTTTAGTTAATATGTGCATTGTAGAAACAAACGACCCCCCCCACTCCCTGCCCACCCCAGTCCGTTGTGTGTTGTGCTGTCTGGTTAATAAACTTAATGACTGAGTATACATGCACAACCTCAATCTTCCTGCACTTAGCAGGGAAAACTAACATCAGGATTTAGGGCGCCTGTGCAGTCTGGTGTAGAGATGTCGGTGCTGGTATGTAAAAGCAGTAAGCCTCGAGATCGCTGTGTTTACTTAGCTTACCATGGTTACAGGGTGATGCCTGAGTTAAACCATGTACCTGAGTTGGAATCACATTCAGCCTGTGGCTGATCGTCTTATATAAAGGTTAAGGTAACATACAGTGTGATAAATCCAGTGTTCAGTGTGGTGGAAATTTTCTAAATAAGCAGAAATCAGTAAAATCACTAAGTCATAATTAATGCTCCAAAGTAATATATTAATTGAAAAGCTTTCGGCCGGGGAGAAGCTCCTGGCATGTACCCAGAGATATCCGAAGGCTGACCAAGTTACGAAAGGTTATATATCTCCCCAATGGGGTGTTGTCACCTTCCATTGGTTCACAGACGACAAAGAAGTTACAACGCATTGGTTACACCTAATTGTGATATGAATAAACAAAAGACTGTTAACATACGTGCATAATTAATGAAGAGGAAGGAAGCTCAAAATACGGTTTTCAGAGGCCCCTTAGACCTGGAGATCTCCAGACCAGCTGGTATGCAACTTCAAGGTCACCTGAACAATAACTCACTGTGGCCAGCATAGAGAAAACAGATAAGGCCTAGACTGAGGACCGGAGGAGTAGCTAGTGTGTTCCAGTTTGAGTGAAGGGGAGTAACTGATTTGTGGTCCCTTTCACATGAGGCAGTGAAAGCCCACCCGAAAGTTATGACTAAGTGCCTAAGCCTATTAGTATGTTAGTCTGGATATAATATACTGAGAGAATGAAGCTAATGGAATACATATGGTATATGTGAGAAATAGTAATCACCTGATTTTGTATTGATCTCGAAACCATATCAGCAAGCGATGGTTTGGATCAGCGGAGATTTTATGAGCCGAGGTAACTTTATAAAAGGCATTAATAACTTGCTGCTAATTTGAGCATTTTAAACAAGTGCTTGAATGAGGCTCAGTCAGTCAGATCTCTTATATAATGAATCGTTTTATGAGGAATTTGAATAGCACTACTCATAATTTGAAGCTACCCAACTGAGGTCAGGGGAGGTCATCTTTATTTATAAAGAACATTTAAAAGAACTTACTAACAATGAGTGTCAAAAATCATAAATACACAAATCGCACCATATAGAAAATACAGCTATAGAGCTGAAACACAGCTGTAAGACAGAAGGAACCGCTGGACAGAAGCAATATATCAGAAGATCTTAGCCTTCTGGGGGTGGAATTGTGCTTGGGAAGGTCAGTGATATATTGCGGTGCAGATATCTGCAAAGCTTAAAAACAAACAAAAGAATCTTAAAATCTAATCTGAACTTTACCGGCCACAAGACAGACACAAGCACCAGAGACATGTGGTCTGTCCTACTGCTTCCGGTCCGGAAACCTGCTGCTGGATTTTGCAGGAGCTGAGAAGATCCATTTGATTGTGAAACCCTCATTAAAAGGGGGGTTGAGGAGATGAGTGCACGCATGACTGTGGCCAAATCGCAAAATAAGATAACCAGTTTTAACTTGGCAGTTTGGAAACAAACATATCAAGTTTTTGGGTTTTGACTCTCAGTAATTATTAAAAGGTGTAGAAAGAGACATTACCCTCCTGAAAGTGTGCTTGCCAGGGACTTAAGCTAGTATTGATACACTGCATATACACTATGTGCAATATCATGTTTTGTGATGCTGTACTGGTTCTCAGAAACACTGTTTACATAAACAATGTGTAGCTCGTTTAGTGTGACTGCTAGATCTTCTTCAACCATTCAGCTCCTCTACTCCAATGCAAACAAATACCATATAAGCACTAATGTCAGCTTTGTGTACTGTATGTTGAGTTGAGTGATGCATGTATCATGATACTTATAGTATTGTATCACTAGGTTCTTGCCAGAACATAGCCCTGGTCCCCTTTCAGGCTGATTCCTGTAGAGCAGAGTTAGACTCATTCGGTGACACGGGGACATATCTTTGATATGACCAAAATCTGAGCCAATAAACTGGGGGCTGGGGGAACCTGGGGAATTTGGGGTTTATAGGCAGATTATGAATTAAATGTATTATTATTATTAAAATTACTATTATTATTATTATTATTATTATTAGTGGTGTTATTATTATAATAATTAATAGTATTAGTAGAATAGAATAGCATTGTGCATTGTGTTATAATTTTGACATTTTGATTTATACGGTTTAGTTTCTAGTTCCAGGCTGATATACTCAATCAGCCAAGCTCTGCCCCCTGGTTAATATTCTTTATGCCATTAGTATACAGGTGGTTGAGCTTAGTTATAAAAAATGTATGTTCTGTGACTGTTCATAATCATACTGATTTACTGCCGTACAGTACTACAGCTATGTTAATCTAAGGCTGTTCTAGGACCCGTTGTTAATTGCCTCTTTAAAGACAGTTAATTTGAACCTGCTGGTGGAATCGCCAAATTATCAAGCAAATATGCTAAAATTAGATGCATTCCTTAGGGTTCTTATTCTGAAGGCCTAATTAAAAGAAATAAATAATTAAATAAAGAAAACACAGCACCTCACCTTGCCCTGCCTCGTTTACTTGGCACTCTCTGCATAATGCAGAGGTGAGCAGAGCACCGAATTACCAAAACACACATTTACAGTCAGGGAGATGGCAGAATGTTGTAGCGCTGAGTGTGACAGTTTCGCAGCTCTCACAGAGACTGGGCCAGTTAGAAGCATACTGCTAATTTAGCTGGAATGCATTCTGAGTGTTCAGTGATTAGCCCTATGATTAGCTATGTGGTTCGTTCCGATGCCTAGCTTCTCACTTTAGAGTCGTTCTTCATTGTCCTTTATTGGTTGCAGTGCTGTATCTGATGAGTGATCAGCTATTTGTGTTTTCTCTGCAGCTGTTCAAGGTTCAGGTGTAATGTTCAAAAACGTGGAGGTTACTCTGCACAAAGAGGGCAACACATTTGGATTTGTCATTAGAGGTAAGTACAAATCTCTTCAGTACTGCTGATTTGTTTATAAGCAGACGCGCATAACATTTATAAGGAATAATCAATTCTGCATTTACTACATGGAACCTGTTATCAGTGTCCAAAGAAAAACAAGCATCTCCTAAACGTTTAGAATAGAATAGAATAGGATAGAATAGAATTGCCTTTATTGTCACATGGTCACAAGTACCAGCGAAATTAGCCATCATCCCATCCATCCATACAATATCATACAAGGGGGGAACAAGACAGGACAGGAACAGGGTTACCCGCAGCGTGTGCATGTGCCGCTATCATTTCTTCAGTTAGAAGGGATACAAGTGGAAAGAAGAGGGGGAACAACCCATACCCCAGACTGTGCCCTAGAAGAGCACAGTGTAGGAACAGTACAGTACAGTAGAGGGCTTACGTAGAATCTAAGCTAACGAAAAAAAAAGATTTCATTAGAAGTAGGTTTAGAGCTTTTCTATTAGTCCAATTAGCATGAGATGAAAGTGAAGAGCAGCTGCTGAGCTCAAGTTATGCAGAAAACTAAAAATGGCCAAAAGTGGAGAAGTAGAGAAGCTTGTATTTTTGGGACAGGCTTCTTGCACTGGCACTTTCATTATTACCTAAGCTTTATTTATATTCTGGTGAGAAAAAGGCAGCATATTAAATAATTGATTTCTCCGTCCTGTCCGGAGGCATAATTTAGCTGACTCTGCCGTTTCCTGTGGATTACTGGAGAATGATGTTATGTGAATGTGATTTTTCTCTCTCGAGCTGAAAATTAACTATGAAAAAATAACCTAAATGTTTGAACTTGGATAATGGGATGAATTTGATGGTGGAAGAAGTGCATTGTCTCTGTATGTAGATGAGCTTGTAATCTCCGGTGTCTACATATCAAAGTGAGTTAATTTGATTGACAGCAAACAGAAGCCGCATTATCAGCAAGGATCTGTTTCCAGTTGTACGCTCACAATAGCCGACAGAAGCAACTGAGCGGCCCTTTTTCGCTGCTGAAACGACCCTGTCCTTTTCCATCGACTTCAAGAGCAGTCCTTCATTCCCAAACAATGCCTCACTGGCGTTTGTTAAGCCTGAACATTCCTTACGACAATGTGTTTTTAATAATGAGCTTTTGAATGATGGTCAGCCTAATCATGGAACATATCTGCAGACAGGCTTTCTCCTAAAACATCATTTATTGGACATGATCCTGAAGGTGTGAAAAACATCTCTGCAGATCACTGCAACTTAAGCCTATGCTGCCAAATAAGCAAATACTTTAGACCCATTTGTTGGATAATTGCTGCAGTGATTAATATATTTCAGCTAACTACAGGTCTTTTAACCCTGACTAGTGTAGTGAGTAGCTTCTCAACCATGTAGGAAGTCGTATCCTGTGTTAGTGGAAAAGATGGAACTGTGTTCCAGAGGGGTCAAACTGTTGGCCCGTATCAAGCAACGAAAACAACTGAGGAGAAGCTGAAATAACTGGAATTGGGTTACAAACTGTCCAACCCATTATTAAAACCTGTGGTGGGGAAATACATCCTGAATGACCTCTTGGTAAAGTCAAATAAAAAAGTCTAGACTGTAGCACTCACGGTTTTGTTTAATAGTGAAGTTAAGGGTGTGTACAGATTCACAAGAACTTACAAGATCAGGACTAAAGAGCTGCGTGGACGTAAGACACTTACTGTATTTGTGAGGCTAATCAAAATGCAGCCTCAATTTAATAAGGAGCATAAAGATCTCTGGACATTGGACAATGGAAAAAGGTCATGTGGTCTAATGAGTCCAGATTTACCCTATTCCAGAGTGATGGGTGCGTCAGGGTGGGAAGGGAAGCTCATTTAGCAACGTGCCCACCATGCATAGTGCTCATTGTACAAGCCCCTGGGGCAATGTTATGATCTGGGAGTGCTTCAGTTGGTCAGGCTGAGTATATTAGTTATATTATATTATCTCATCATGTGGAGTGAGTAATCATTTTCACACAAGGATTGGCCACCACAGAGTCCTGATCTTAACCCTATTGAAAATCTTTGGCATGTACTCAGGAAGCCTTTAAGGTGTTTTACTCTCCCATCAGTACAAGCTTTTGGGCAAACATAAATGCACCTCTGGATGCAAATAACTGTTGCAATGTTGTCAAAGCTAAAGGAAGTCCAGCAGATTATCATGGTGTGTGACAGTTTTTGGCTAAGCATTGTGAGTGTCTACATACAGTACCAGTCATATAGAACCAACCTAGTTTTAGCAGAGTGATTGGTTTAGAATGAAAGCACAGCCATCTAACTGTAAAATAGCACTTATGGATTTATGCAGCCACCTTAAAAAATAAAATAAAATCCAAATTGGAATTCTGCCAGAGGATAAAACAGGTTTTTTAAGCTGCAGTAGAGGCTGATATAACAAGATTTTTATTCTAAACAGCTTTCTACCAGTTCTATGTGACTCTCCATGAATATTCACTTTATTCAACAAGTTGAAAGGAGAACTAGAGCTTTTAAGTCGTGCAGTAATTGTTTTGAGTTTTTTCATACATTTCTATGGGGTATATGGCAAAAGAGTATATCTGATATATCAGGATATGTATTGTTTCAGTTGGAGCTGTTAAGTGTAAGCCTGTGGAGTCTTTAAGATTACCAAAACCATCCATTTAGATGGGTATGTCTAAACTTGTGACTGGTACCATATATCTAACATGGTAAATATCTCTATAAATGCCGTTTTACATTAACCCTGTAGGCTGTGCGTAAAGCAAACACTGACTAGGACCCTGGTGGATTAGCGTGTGCTCCATTATGCCTTCACATTGAAGTGCGAGCTTATGACTCATGTCTACATCAAACAGAAAGTGTGTTATCGTTGAAGATGATATTTCCAGTTCCCCAGGCTTCCCGTGGCAGGTGGAAATGACCTCACCTCTGCCTCCAGTCTTCAAGTTAAATTGACTCAACTGCATTTAGGGCTGATTTAAAATGGAAAGGGACACATTTAAATGGAAAAATAAATTCCAAAGGGGCCCACTGTGTAGCCCACCTTCTAAATATCTGCCTAAATATGGGTCAGAGAAGTCTTTGGATTTGTTTTAGCTTATTTTATTAGACTTTTTCTCCTTCTCCTATCTATATCAACAAATATCTGCCATGCCTGCAAGCCATGTTTTTCCACATGAAGCCGTGTCTCTATTTCTAGTGAGGAAAATATGGAAATACATTCACATACATGTAAAGCAAACGTTTAGCAGCACCGAGTTATGGGTTGGGCTCAGAACTGCGGAAGTGGTATGCAAACAGCAGTATCTGCAGTAAACATTAGCTCCCAAGCGCACACGTGCAATATGTTGATCTTTATGACCACATTTGTCAGAAGTGCTAATGTGCTGCAATGTCCCCTCAGGAGGCGCCCATGAAGACAGGAACAAATCTCGCCCGGTTACCATAACAACTATCAGACCCGGCGGCCCTGCTGACAGGTGAGATAGTCCTCCTTATGTCAAAGGCCTCGATGTTCTGGTATAAGCCACAAACTGGCTTTGGCTGCACATGCACTGCCAAAATGAGGGAACGCTTTTCTTTGTTGGTTTGACGTCTTAATAATAAGTTAGTGCAGATTTACTCTGAGGAAAGCATCACATGTTTCACAGAGCTATTTGCTAATGACTCTAAACCTCTTTTTATACCACTTTGGGACCGAAAGACTGTTGATATTTGCTTTGAACAGTAGTTGGAAAATACTGTCAGAATTTAGGCAAGGCCTAATCTTCACAGCAAGGAAGAGACACTTTGATGAAAAGGAGGCTGAGAGCTGCAAAACACACCCAGAACAAATACACTGTGGACTGTTGGACAAATGAACAAATTAAACATCACTAGGTGGCAACAGAGCCGGTCCTGACCAATATGATGCCCTAGGTGAGGTTTTGGTTGCTATTATATAGGTGGTGAAGCCCAGGTAATAATTGCACCAAAGCCACATGCCTATGAACAAGAGTATATTAGCATTCATGCACTGAGCATGTTTTCAGTGAGCACCTCTCTCACATGATGTAGGCTTTTTGCTGTACATATGAATTACTTACTGACGTCAATTACTGACCAAAGAGAACACATTTAAATTCACTGTTATAAGCTGGGCTAACATTCGCTAGCTAACTAGACTGAGGCAAATGTCTGTAACTGTTTCCCTCAGGCGGAAAGTGGATGGTTCGTGCAGCATGCTACAAACAAGAAAAATTATAAACTTACGGTTATTTCCCTTCATAACACCTTAATAGTCTTTCCACAACCGATTTATAGTGGGAATAATCTCTTGGGGAGATCTGTGGGCGGGATCTCTTGCTTGCTAGCTAGCTGTTTATTAAATTAGCAAACATTACTGAGATAGCTAGCTTTGCTCTGAGTATCTGATGATAGCTATTACTATGCAAGAGATCATCACGTTACATTACCTCTGTCTTTTTACCATCTTTCGATCAGTTCTTTGTTTTCTTCTCCCCTAGGCACCAGAGCGAGCCTATTCAGTGTATTGGCTGGCAGCCGCCATGTTGTTAGCTAATCTTTGCATTTACCATTGATTTCATTTTTACTCACTCAGATCCCCTGTTAGTATTTTGTAGTAACAGTGTAAATAGACGTATATAATAGTAAAAGTAAGAATGAATTCTGGGCAGGTTCTGGGTAGCAGGATGTTGCCAGATTTCAGTAAGCAGCGGGTGTATCAGTGGCTGAGATGCAAAGTCATTAAAGGTGATATGATGAATTGGATTTCCAGTGGTGTTGCTGCAAACCAGGTGTCACAATGTCCATAATGGGATCATAGCCATTTAATTACCTCTTCAAAATCATTTCACCTACACTTGCGGACATGCTGATGAAGATAAAATCGTGGTCAATATGAAGATAAGTTTGCTATAATAGCTTGAGACTATAATAGCCGTGACACAAGTGAACAATTCGGACTTAGCAAGCTCCCTTTATTTTGTTTTTATTTAAGCTGCGGCACATTAATTCATTCCAGAGTCACTTATCCTTCTGGGTCGTGGGTGTTTCTCGAGCTTATCCCAGTACTCATTGGGCATAAGGCTGGAGACACCCTGAACAGGCTGCCAATTCATCCCAGGCTTTCCCAAAACAATGCATTTAATATCAAACCACTCTTAATAACTTTAACATGGTGATGCCTTATTGTGACTTATGAATTATGCAGACAAATCAGTGGGATTCCCCTTTAATACTTTATTTAATTGTACTCATAAACATCATTATTGCTGCATTTTCAGTGCTGCATTTGAACGGCTTAAACGCATCCGTGCAGTCTTTGTATAGGAGCTTATTGTGAGTCTCCTTGCACTCCAGCAGCTGCTTCAGCGTTTTGTAGCTGGACGAATATCATGGGCTTGGTTTCAAACTGCGATAAATTGCTCCACGGAAACTGTCTTCCCCGAGTCTATCTGCCTCCTATATCAGAAATTGGAATAAATAACCCATGTTCTCTAACTTCATCGCCCATCGGAGAATTGCAAATAGACTGCTGCGTTTTTCTGTACCCCACTCCCTTCCCACCCCCGGCCCTGTTCGCGCTTGCTCTCTGCCCTGTTATTATTCTCATCATGCTTCCGCCCATGTCTTCCTTTCCTCTCGAGCTCCATCAATATTAATTTTTCTATATGGAGATTTCATTCCCCACAGACGGAATACTCCAATTATTGTCTTTCGCTGATGCGACTCCTGTTTCTTCAGGCAAATACAGCCCTTTCTCCAGCACAGTGACCCTGCTGCCTGCGACCGCCTATATCCTGAACACAATTGGCGTTACAGCATAGCTATTACCTCTTATGGGTCCAATCAGGTTGTGCTGTGACAAGCTGGACAAAATTCTCTTGCTGCTTTCTTTTTGTTCAACTCTGACTTGCAGCTAGCTTAGCGCCCAGCGCCTTAGCGTCTTGACCTCCTGACATTCCATTAAGACTTTTCTAAATCTCCTCCAAGTCCAGGAGAGGTGCTGGTTATGAATCAAGAGAATGCTGGTTTAGCATGGTGGAGTTGAACCAGGCCTCTGGTGCTAGCTGACATGCTTAACTGTGGCTAGTAAAGTAGAGATGTATCCAGGCATGTGGCAGAAGGATTTGTTCTTGCTTGGTTGGGGGTGCACAAGAGACTGTGCTGTTAGTCCTCACTGGCCCTACGGCATGCTTAAGTGCAGCAGCGGAACAGGAGCCATCCGGTATAATGGCGTTCTGAGATGGCAATCAGGGTCTCCTTGTGCCTTGTTAACTTCCTTCAGAGATAAAGTGCTCTCTGGGGAATCTTTCTTCATTCATGTTCAAGCACCCATGGATCCCTCTCAAATTTAAAGTTTTTTTTTTTTTTCTCTCCGACGGACCATTCAATGCACAGGATTAAGTTTAAGCTCCTTTAGACAGCTGTTTTTTTCCCACTTCTTATCCTAACAAAGTGTCTGTGGTGCATATATTTTCTCCTCCTTCAGGGAAGGCACGATCAAACCAGGAGACCGGCTGCTGAGCATCGACGGCATCCGCCTGCACGGCACCTCCCACGCAGAGGCCATGAGCATCCTCAAGCAGTGCGGCCAGGAAGCCACGCTCCTCATCGAGTATGACGTGTCCATCATGGGTGAGGCCACGCCCCCTAACTTGAAACCAGTTACAGTATTGAGAATTATTCTATGCGTTTTTTTAATTCACAGTCTAGTCACATTTTTATGACCACTCCCTACTTTAAGCTACATGTCATGAGCTGGCTCGGTGGGTGTATATGGTGTGCACACATATCCCTCATTGCTGTCATGGGTAAAAGGAGCAGTACTGCTCCTTTTACGCTGGTTGGTGTGGCTCAGCGGATAACACCACTGCCCGCCAGAGAGCCACTACCACATGTGGGAGACTGGGGTTCGAATCCCGGTCTGGGTGACTACGCTGTGCTACACCAATAAGAGTTCTTGGGCAAGACTCCTAACACTACACTGGCCCACCTGTAATATGATTAACCTTGTAAGTCGCTCTGGATAAGAGCATCAGCTAAATGCCGTAAATGTAAATGTACTTGGTGATAGTCTTCCCTAGGGCGGATGGAATCTTCCGGCAAGACAATGGAACATGTCACTTGACTAGAAATGTCCGACATCGGTTGATAGAGCATGATTAAGACTCTGGTCCCCTAATTCCACAGAAGCCAACTGAGCATATGGATCCTTCCCACTCTAGCAGCTGTGAGATGCCCTACAGCTGGCATGGCCCCAGATACCTGTAACAATTACCAGTACTTACCGAGTCACTCCCAGCCTGTCTAGCTGCTATCCGGGCTGCACACGGCGGTTAATCTGGATATTAGTTGGTGGTCATAATAAAGTGACTTGACTGTGTATGTGCGATAATACATAGAATTTGGACCCATGCAGAACGTAACTAATTCCACAATGCAGAGGATCTATGGCCTTTTCTTTTGCCTACCTAAGTCTACCTATGTTCTGAACTGTTTTCCTCAAACTTGGCGCCCTTCAATCATTTGGATGATTGAAGCTGGAAATAGCTAGCGAGTTTGCTCTCCTAACTACAGTGCCCGTTTGTGTTGTTGGAAGTGAATGGCTAGACCTCTACCATGTAAATGGCACGCATTGCTATGTAGTGTACCAAAGTGCTGAAAGTGATTGCGGAGCTCCCATGTATTTTTTTTTTGTTAGAGGGACGTTAAACATGCATTGCCTATATTAATACATTTTATTTAGATAATTATCACATTCTCTCTCATTGTTGCAACATCTCTGGTGTTCTCAATAATGTGCCCTTAGCACGTATTGACTTCACACCCCAGCAGCTGCTGCATAGCTCTTTCCTCCCAAGTCAATATGTGTTTTGATTGGCTCTTCAAATGTCAGGGTAAATACGCGGATAAAAATGACACAGTGCTGCCTGTTTTCTCGCCGACCTGCTAGAGAGAGTGAAAGAGAGAGAAGGAGAGTGAATGATGTTGGAGGGCTTGGAGAAGCTTGTGACTAAACAGCGCCTTCCTGATGTCTTTGTTGTGCTCTGATCCGGAAGTGATAGATTTTCTCGCGGTGTGACAGAGGTGCGATGGAAATGGAGGCATTGCTTGGCTGCACTGATCTAACCCTGTGTCAGGACAGCAGAACAGACAGCGCTAACTGCCAACAGGCCCACAGCGGCTATCAGACCCTGTTTTTAGTCTTTAATTCTTTATTTCTTTGGACAGTTGGGAATACACCACTGCTTTCGCTGAGTGCCCACTGTGTTTTTTTGACTCCACAGGCACAACCGTACAGCCCTCTGCGTTCAGTGTTCCCACCCCAAAAACAAGAGCGCTGACTAGACTGCAAGGCCTCATCTGGTGCTAAATTACGCTCATCGCCAAGAGGAAGTGTCTGATTGTAATTCTTTTAGGAAGGAAGATAAAGGTTGCCAGGAACAATAAATGATGATAAACTTAGACTGACATGATCAATATGTCTCCCAGGATGGCGTGGGGGCCCATGTTTGCTAATACAATATTTCAGATGTCTCGGTATGGAGCTTCTTAATGGTGTCCTGTTATAATCCCTCCCATGCAGCTTGTATATTCTGACACAGTTCCTGCCGATTGCGCAGTAGGGGTGATGGGGGAGTGACACCAGGCCTTCCGGACGTGTGACGCGTGACAGCAAACCATTTATCTGGCTGCTGACCACGGTGCCTCTACTCATTGGTCGTCTCCATCAAGACAAAAGCAGGACTCGTCACTGAAAATGACCTGCTGTCATTCTGAGTCATTCCTTGACAGTCTGACACGACACCATTGCAGTCATTGGTGACGTTGATGTGGCGTTAAGGACAGTAATTGTAAGAGTCAGTGTTCATATATCCTGGCGCCATGCAGCCGTCTGCCAATGGTGCTGGCACGAACAGGATGACTCATGTAGGGCATCACTGCTTGCTGAATGTCCACAACTGTTGGTGTTTGGTCAGTCAGGTAAAGCGATAAGGTCTATTCTTGCTTACGTCGCTTGCACAGCTGAGCGTGAAACTTCGTTTGCATGTCTCACGATGCCAAACCTTCCCTCTGGGTGCAACTATTTGTGCAGCTCTTCTTTTGGTGATGAGTGTAGTTGTTTGATTGATGCACTTTGTAAATAAATCACCTGGCATGTATAGAGCAAGCTCTATATTACTGTGGCCTCTTTGGCCTTCAACTTGCATACCTTCACAGCATTGGACAGCCCACTGAAACATTTAGTCACCTGGATCATTTTCTTTTCTTGGTTTGTTTGGGATTGTAAGCTGTTATGTATAGGTTTGTGGAACTGGTGTTACTTCTGTTCTGCCATTGTTTCTGAAGGAGTTAGCTGTTGCAGTGTGTCTTACCAGAACATGGGCTTCCAGCATGCTAGGTTGTGGCCCTCCCACTATGTACCGGGGATATGCGAAATGATTGATAGACAGCTCTTTGTATGGCTGGAGTGAGGACTACTTTTGTCAAGACCAAGGCGAGTACTCACTGTGACTAGTAATGATTAAGGACTAAGAGGATGGCGGGCATGCTCTGCTGCGAGTCGGCCTGTACATCCTGAAAAAAAATTGTAAAGTCAGATGTACCAAACGGGTTTGCTGGAAGCTTTTTGGACCAAACCATACCTATACTCTTACATACACAAATATGGTATGGGTTAAACCTTTCTTTCCAAAGTCCACTCTAAATGAATGCCACGGGGACAACAAATCAGTAGTGGCAAGTAAGTGCTGATCGCAGTTCAGTCAGATTTGGACGCCTGCATTCTACACTGCTATAAAAACTTTTTAACCTAACATCATTAACCCACTTTAACATTGTTAAACATGTGCTGTTACATAGCTGGATGCAGATGCTTTGGCGTACAGTCAGTAGAAGCCAAGTTCCAAACCAGTAGGTTTAAACCCCCAGTAATACAGGGGCTAGTAAAACACTGTATATGGAGCGGACCTGCTATAGGAAGGAATGTGATCCTCCTCATGCCAGCTATATATGGCGACAAATGATGCTTCCGCAAACCGAAAGTTTTAAAATACGGTAGCATCCTGCTACTGGCCCACATACGCACAGGAGGCGTGTCATACATGCAGATTCTGGGTAGGTGCCACAATGGAGGAAATTTGACGCAGAAGGTTGTAACTTGGAAATGTGCCAGATGTGTTTATTGTACTTTGTGCTGTCAGACTGTGGGCTGGTTGGTCAGGTTGCATGTCTACGGGAAAGGGTTGTGGTGGTTCTCCCCACTGCTTGGTTCTGCTGAACAAGCATTAAGTTAAGACAGCATGTTTCCCGCCATGTTTTAATGAAAAAAGCTTAAAGTAATTTAGGCTTTAACAAAATTTACCCCGATCAGTCGTAACGTTAAAACCACCTCCTTGTATCTATATCCACTGACCATTTTAACAACATCACTTACCATGTAGATGCACTTTCGGTCCACAGTTACAGACAGTCTATCTGTTTTTCTGCATCTTTTGTTAATTTCCTGTCTTCTCCCTGGTTCTTCATTACTCACAGGACCAGCAAGGGTTAGGGACCCAGCTATGTAACTGGAGACTCGACGGTTCAAATTCCTGAACCAACAGGGCACGACGGAAGTGTCTTTGAACAAGGCACCCAACCCCCAACTGCTCCATGGGCGCCATGGATAGGTCTGCCCACTGCTCCGGGCAAGTGTGCTCACTGCCCCCCGGTGTATGTGTCCGTAGGTGTTTCACCTTACGGATGGGTTAAATGCGGTAGATAAACTCAAATGATACTAAATTTCAATTTTCATTCTAAAACCTTTTGACTGGACTTGACCAGAGTCGAGTACACCCCTATGTCTTTGTCCTGGATGGCTGATTGTTGGATCAGCACTTTTATTTACAGAGCTTGGAGCAGCCACAGATCCACCCCCCTCGTCCCGCCCCCATGCATATGCTGTATAAATGCTGACAGGAATTGAGAATACCGCCCTGTACGTTTTGTCTTGTTGAGTCTGTGGGGTAACGCTGGTGTCTGTCTGTTCATGCCTGATAGCTTCATTAGGGTTCTGACTAAAGCTTAATGCTCATAAAGCAAAGCCTTTGTCTTCCCAACTAAAGCTGTTCTCTTCGCTCAACCTCTCTGGCTGCTCCATTGTCCCTGAAATGCATGAGGTAGCTGTACTACCCTCCGCCCCCTCCTCCTTTTTATCTTGTCTGCAATAAAGAAGCCTTGATTAAGAAGGACCACCGGAGACTGGGCTGCACCGTGTGCATAAATCACAAAGCAACAACCGCCGTCCTGCAACACCTATCTGTCTCGGTTGAGTTCTGGACCTTTCTGCAGCGTATAACACAGCAATCACAGCAGAGAAAAACATCTTGCAGCACTCAGACATTCCTCATTATACTGCACTCCGCATGCTAAAGGTGGAATGTTCTTGTGATTGAAACAATCTTCGACCCCAGACAGCAGCTACTTTCCGTAAACGGAACAACGTTCCCTCTTCATCAGCTGCCATCAGCGGATTGAGTGACTGAGTATGGGTGGAGAGGGGAACTGGGGGTAGGGCCATAGGCAACATGGCCAAAAATCGTATCTTTTTTTCACCATACGGTTGCTTTCCTAACAAAACTGTTTATCTCTGAAACTTTACAGCAGAGGCAAAAAAAGTTCTTGTACACTCATCATCAAAGGAGTATTCGCACTCAGAAGGAAGTGCTGCATTGCAGTGCTACTGGGAGGGAAGATAAAGGTTTCCAGGAACAATAAATGATGGTACATTTAGACTGATATGGGGAATATTTATTGAGCTACACATACAGAAGTAGTGTCTCTCAGTATGGCAACATGCCAGACATATTTAGAGGTTCCTACTGGTGTCCTGTGATAATCCATCCAATGCAGCTTGAACGATTTCGCACAATTCCTGCAGATTGTATGGTAGAGGTAGGGGTGGAGGTGGAGTGACACTAGGCCTTCTGGACATGTGACGCATGACAACAAACTTGGCGCTGACCACGGTACCTCCACACAACAAGCAGGACTCGTCACTGAAGATGACCTGCTGCCATTCTGAGTCACTCTGACAGTCTGGCACGACACCACTGCAGTCTGTTGTGACGTTGACATGGTGTTAAGGACAGTTGTTGCAACAGTCTGTGTGCATGTAGTTCTTCGTCTTGTAGCCGTCTGCCAGTGGTGCTGCCACTAACAGGATGACAGATGAAGGGCATCACTGCTTGCTGAATGTCGGCACTCATGGCTGTTGGGTCAGTGGCCCCATGTGAATCATTCTCATGCCCATGATGTCAAACCTACCCACCAAGTTTCCTTCCTGGCAGATGATTGCTTCTGGGTGTAACTATTCATGCAACCATTCTGTTGACGATGAGTGGAAGTTCTTGTAAAGGGGTTTTGTTCCACGTCATTGTGGGCATGTCACGTCTCTTGATCCATTTATGTCTACATCTACGGCATTTAGCTGACGCTAATCTCCAGAGCGACCAACAAGGTTAATCCTATTACAGGTAGGCTAATGTAGTGTTAGGAGTCTTGCCCAAGGACTCTTATTGGTGTAGCACAGCATAGTCACCCAGAACAGGAATCGAACCCCAGTCTCCCACATAGGACAGTTGCTTCCTGGTGAGTAGTGGTGTTATCCATTGTGCCACACCAACCACATTTATGTATGTTTACACCACATAAGGGATGACTTGTGTTCACATTAGAACTGGAAGAAATAAAAATCAGGAGAATCAGGAGATACATGCTTTTGATAATGATTGAATATCAGCAGTACGCTAATCATTCTGTGCCTCAGTCTCCTGTTCTGAGACGGTGTCCTCCTATACATGGTCATGTAAATTACATAATGTGTCATTAATATAGCAGCTTTACAGTTATGTTAATGGTTATTACAAGATACTATGGAAGAGAGATCATTACTACAGAGACTACAGAAAAGTTTTCAGAAACCAGGTAAATTTTAAAAGCTGACACGGAGGTGAGATCACAGAGATCCTGAGGAAGTGAGATTCTGAGGTGTGGAGCTGTTATGCTGAACGCACCGTACCACCGACTGAGGACAATCTGTACCAGAGGAAACTAGAACCAGAAGACCCAGGTGTGCAGGCTGAGTGTCTGGATGTAGAAGTTCAGCAGTGTATGAAAGGGCGAGTCCCTGCATGGCTTAAGGAGCAGTTTGTATTGAGTACCTAAGGAGACAGGTACTCAGTGCAGTTTGTAGGTGAGTAGGTGTACCATATGTGCAGGGCACATAGAACAGCTGCTGAGTTTTGGGCATGCTTTAATTTGGTGGGGGGTTTAGCTGGCAGACGAGGAAGAAGGGCATTGCAGTAATCTATATAAAAACTAATGAAGGCATGAACTGGCATTTCTGCATCATCGCTGCTGAACAGGAGTCTGGAATGTAAGCGGCCTTACCAGGTCTAATACATTTCTGCTGTATTTCACCACATTTCTCCCCCTCCAGGGTAAACTAGGTGGTCCCGAACTGGGTTAATGCTACTTTAAGCATTTCCCAAGCAATCACAAGGCTGGTGTCTCTAGCCCCGCCCACACAAAACAGTCAGAATTGCTTTGTGAGCTGAAACTAACCCAGCAAAATCAAAAGCTAGCAAGCTTACCCTAAACCTAACCCTAACCCACCTGTCTGCGCTGCCTGTTGCCCATTCATTTATGTATTCATACATATACATTGTTTATACATCTGTCCTTCATTCGTGCATTGCTTTGGCTCTCAATCATCTGTGCAATGTGTCATCTGTCTGTTTGTTTATTCATTCTTTAATTCATTCATTCATTTATTCATTCATTCATATGTTTGTCCATTCATTTGTGCATTACCTTATCCATCCAGTTGTTCATCACCCCTCCATCTGTCCGTCTGCACATGTGTTCGGCTGTGACTTTTTTTCTCATCACGTCAGCATCATGTAAAAGCTGGATACTGGTTTTAGTTTTGTATGAGCAGCAGAACATGCTAAGAGTGCTGGACAGAGATCATGCTGCTCTTTAGCCATGCCCACACAGTTCTCAAAGCTCTGTTATGTCTTATTGTTGCTGTCCAAAGAAAAACAAATATCTCCAAAATGGCAACTTTACAGGAGAGGGCAAGACCTGATTTAATTTTAATGTAAGGCAATGTAACCAGACGTTTTTCCAGCCAGTTAGGGGCTATCTCTTGGTTGGTCTATTCGCCATGAAATTTTTAACACAATGTAAACGACGAGTGCTGGGTTCAAATGATGTGCAAAAGTAAAAAAACGAGAAAAAAAAATAGATTTTTTATTGGACAAGCTTTGTTGGATTTAAAATAAAACACTCAAGTTTAGTATCATACAACCATTTTTAATACTTCACTGTGTAAAATGGTCAGGCTGATATGTTCAGTCATGGCTGGGGATCATACATCTTGATTTTGGTTCAGAAATGTTAGTTGGGAGCTAAACATGCTAGTGAGGAACTGTTGTGAGAATATAAAACACAAATTAAACCACATTATTATGAAGATTATTTAAATTTGTAGCTCCAGTTTTGCACCCAGCAAAGATCCAGTGCTGTTAACGTTGAAGGGGGAATGATGAGCCCTGGCTGAAGGTCAACTGGTTCACTGTCTAGCAAGCTGAACTGTCTGGGCCCTGCATAGTATACTCAGCTAAAACACAATATCAGAGTCGCTTACCAGCACTCAACATGTATATGTGTGTATTATTACTAAGCATTATTATTATCATAATTATTATTATTACCTCCAGTCTTGATGTGCAGGCAGGTTGTGAAAACAGAAGCGAAGTGAGCCGTTTTATTGTAAATCAGCTGTAAGTCAGGTAAGAGGGTCCTTAATGCTGGTCTAATGTAAGGTTGGATAGACTAAGTCTTGGACATTTAGGCAAAGAAAGGAATGATGATTTTTCAGATCGATCTTTCTTAGTCATGCTGCTTCTCCATCCATCACTTAATCCATCCATCATGCCACGTTAGCTAACTCCAACATCTAGCCAGCCCAGGCTCCTAGCTCAGCACCTAATGTGCTGTAGACGCTTTCATCAGCACTCTTCCACCTCCCTAAAGAGGAAACGGTGGTGAAGCATCTTTCTCTGGCGGCATGGGCCTTAGTTATGGCGAATGATTATTTTGTAAGGTTGTGGAAATCTCTTTGCATCATAATACGGGATTTAAGCATTAGGCTCGCATTTGTTCTAGCTGCGGTCCTGGACAGGCACATTACCCGACAGCGGTCAGCCTCACCTATCCCCACTAAAGAGCTGCTGCTTGCTGTTGTGAGCCACAGCAGGGGCAGTTTCTCTTCTTAATGGGCAGCAAGTGATTCTAGTATGTGCTGGGAATTGTAGAGGTGCAGCATATGGTGAGAGTGTGCGTGTGTGGAGCTCTGGTTTTAAGATGTATGGTGTAATCGGGTCTTTTAGTGGTACCCTTAACCAAGACGTTGTGTGATATTACTTCTATTAGGCTTTTAGAGGTGCTGGTCTATCCGCTCACCCTGTTCCGTTTAATGAGATGAGTGTGGTAGAACTCTACTTGAGGTCTGTTCTCTGTCTCACGCTCTGCGGATGGGGACGTCCAGGGTGGACGTAGGGTTGCACACGGGCTTTTGGCTTGATCTTTAGTTGGGGTGAGTTGTCCCGTGTGAATTTCCTGAGATGTTATGGTTTTTATTCAGTGTCCACGTTAAGTTGAGTTCTGTGTTCTGATTGGCTGCCAGGTGTTTTGCCGTATTCTTGTTGGTTTCACCTAACCAGTATATTCAGAGGCTTTATTCCAGGGAGTTCTGGTGGTTTTCCATATGAGCTTATGATTTAACTTTGTATTCCATTGTGTAAGGAGCAGTGAAACTGAAGATGCGGTGCAGTATGAAGATTGGGTGTGTGGTGGAACTGATTCTGTTTTAATGATGAGGGTGTTTTTGGGGGGTTTAGCGATATAAGGTTTTGATTTTATGAGCCTGATATCTAATTAAAGGTGCTTAAGATTGTGTCTCTCTTTCTCTTCCCCGCAGACTCTATAGCCAGTGCTTCTGGCCCGCTTCTGGTGGAAGTGGCCAAGCCTCTGGGCTCCAGCTTAGGAGTGGCTCTCTCTACCTCCATGTACTGCAACAAGCAGGTCATCATCATCGACAAGGTCAAGCCGGCCAGTATCGCTGACAGGTAATCTCCCTCGCCCTTACCAGGATGCCTGGCCATTTGGATGTGTGAATTGGCAGGTAGTGGTGGACGATATGACGATATGCATCATTGTCTTGTGAGCTTTTCTGAGCACATCATGGTTTCATCAGCACTTAAAGAGCACAGATCAACTGCATGTTCCATCAACAAGGGAGCTTAATTAGTCCAGTGTATTTGGATTCAGTGTGGCAGAGTGTGTGAGTAGCTGTGTGCTAATATAGCCAAATGGGACAACATTGCCTTGTTGCTAGGCTCAGTGCTCCAACAGGTACTAGATTTGACAGCAACTTGGAATTGAATAGAGTGGATTCATCTGGCATCCATTGGTTGTCTGTCCCTTCTGTATGACCACACAAAGAGTGTGTCCCTCAAGCAAACCTCTGGGAACATTCTATTCAGGCTAAACTGCCAAAAGAGTCTTGGAAAGTAGAATAAATCATATATCCAGCCAAAATGTCTAGCATAGCTCATTTAGAGACTGTTGTAGGAATAATGTAATGTTATTTAACTCATTTTTAGGTGGTTATTTGTTGTTTTAAGTTGTTCTATCTGTACTGAAAGTGTTTTATTTTACTGGCAAATAATTTTGATTTTTGACTTCATAGAATGATTGTTTACAAAGTATAATACAAATAAATGTATTCCTGAAAAAGTTTATATATTTGGAATAAAAATGATTGACCAATGGAATATGGTACCTGAGAAAGTACTGGCATCATTAGATGGCATTACTTACAACCAGTTCAGGTGTCTAGAAAGACGTTAATGCAGTGGCATTAATTCGGTTAATACAAGTCATTTAGCAAAATGGAATTTTGGAACATTCCCATTGTGGCTATAATTGGCTTGATAGTCATAACAGAATCTCTCGAGGAGAATGGGCTTATTCCACAGCAGTGGCTACATGAATCCGGGCGATGGTGTTTCGCTGATTCCAAAGCGCGTCTTCTCCTCAAACCCACTGTGTTCTGTAATAAACTGCTGTAGTGCTACATTAATGTTGCTATTACTGTTGCTGTTTTTCCAGACTGCTTCGTTTGTGTTTCGGAAGCGCATTTGAAACTGCCAATTAGAGGAGAAATAGAGAGAGAAAGTTGACTGTGTACTTTGATTTTCATTGGGAAGACACTGCTCACCACCTACGTATCCCTGGCTACCCCTACAGGCCCCATCACTCCTCCCCTCGTGCCACAGAGGTGGGCGGTAGCCACTTTAGATCCTCGTTGAGAGGCCATCATTATTCCTTCAGTCCAGTATTGTTCTCTGACCCAGATCAATGTGTGTAGGGAATGGAAGGGCGTGCAGCTGCAGCTCTCTGTGTCCACCTGTGAAAATTTTTGAAAGTTTGAAGTGTATAACACTAAGCGACTAATTATAGAAATTCAATAACTCATCTGGCGTGGAGGCCAGGGGAAAGGGCCTGGAAGAATAATGAATATGGCAGATTGCTGAGCGGGTGAAAGCTCCTCTGTCGGGCACGACTGAAACGCTCCACATGATTCAGGAGTTTGCTCCCGGGAGGTGCTTTAAGAAGAGAACTGTTAATGCTTTGTAGATAACCGATTTTCATGGTCCTACACACAATGCACTACATTCTGTGCAGTAATGAGCAGATACTTTTACAGTCCTCGTGTTATAACAAAGAGAAGCCCTGTTTTTTGGATTCAGGCTGTTTCTGTATGTATAACTCCTTTCAGGTCCTCCCCTTTAAAACTGTTACACATTTATTTTATTATACTGTAATCATCAAAAGAATAGTTGCCCCCAGAAGGAAGTATGGGATTGCAGTGCTATTGGGAAGGAAGATAAAGGTTACCAAGAACAATATATGATGATACATTTAGGACTGATATGGGTAATATTTATTGAGCTACACATACAGAAGTAGTGTCTCCCAGTATGGCATTGGGCTGCCATGTTTGCTAATGCAACATGCCAGTTATCCATAGAGACTGCGGTACCAGAGTTCCATGGAGGTTACAGGTACCTAATGGTGACCTGTGATAATCCATCCCATGCAGCTTGAATATTCTCACACAGTTCCTGCAGATTTTGCTGTAGGGGTGGAGGTGGAGTGACACCAGGCCTGCAGGCACTAACAGGATGACTCATGGAGGGCATCACTGCTCGCTGATGACTGTTGGGTCAGTCAGGTACAGCGACGAGGCCGTTTTTGCTTATGTCACATGCACAGCCAAGCATGTCTCACAATGTCAAACCCACCCGGCAAGTTTCATTCCTGTCGGTTGATTCCTTCTGGGTGCAGCTATTTGTGCGGCTCTTCTTTCAATGATGCCAGTAACTTAACGTATCATTCCTAGAAGCTACTGCATAGTAAATCTGCTTCAGTCTACTCCATTGTTTTTCAAGGTAGGCTCTATCCGCTGTATCCGTAGTGTGTTACTGAGGCAAATTGAATTCCCTTGTACTTGGTTAAAGAACAGGAAACCAGTGGAGTCATGCTGTAGTTCCTTTTAGACTAGTACCTGAATAGAAGAGCTCACTCTTTCTTTAAAGGTTGGTCATCAAGTGATGTCACTGTTTGTGCAGGTGCGGGGCTCTGCATGCAGGTGACCATATCCTGTCAGTAGATGGCACGAGCATGGAGTATTGCACACTGGCCGAAGCCACACAACTCCTGGCCAGTGCCTGCGAACATGTCAAAATGGAGATCCTCCCCCACCACCAGACCAGACTGGCCCTTAAAGGCCCGGAGCACGGTAAGACAAACACACAGGGTATGGCAAAGCAACATAACCATAATTGGCTTTACAAAAATGTATTGCTGTAAGATTTATAAGAGAATTATAACCTCAGTTGTTTTAAGTTTTTGCAAACATGCTCATATGTTTTAAATTCAGTTTGAAGGGCTCAGGTATCAAGGTGCACTCTGAGCTGCATGAAGACCAAGGATAGAATGAGACAAATTATGTGCTGCCAAAGTTGTGAAGCTTGGGTGACACTTAGATCATACCTATCTGTAGCTTCATGCGTATTCACACAAAGCTCTGCTTCAGGCTGAATCCTGTAGGAGTACTTGATGTCTGAGCGCACCGTTTGACTACATATACGCTCCTAGTGATGAAGACCCACCCACGCACTTTAGATTCTCTGTCTGTAGATAGCTGGAGTGCAGATACTGCTCTTTTCGGGAGAACACGCGTCCTTTGTGTGTCACCTTTCTGCCGCTTATTTGCTGTCAGAGCCTTGTTTTGTCAGCTGACAGGCCTTAATTAAGCAGTGCGCCGCCAAGCAATGACACAGCGCTGCAGCATTTGTCTAAAGTTTACGATGGTGCCAAATCTCTCCGAGTGTGCATGTTCTCTGGATCTGCAGTGTTTGTCCTGTCATGCCTTATCAGGTACAGGCTGCTATCTCCTTGTAGAAGTCAAAGCACCTACATGCCAGCGCCTCCAGATAGAGCAGGATTTATGCGATTGGACGAGTGGTGGAGCGAGACCGTATCAGTGCAAGGAGATTAGTCAATGGGAAAGGAACCCAGGAGGAACTCCTGAAGGTCTTGAACGTTGCTACAACCGTGCCATTGATTTTTCACCACTTTGCTGATTCCTAGCTCGAGACAATGAATTAAAGTGGAGGTGTATTGGCATTTTACACAGGGAGCCACATGGAGCCACATGGAGAGCTGTGCAAACTGTTATTTCAGGAGAGTCACAGACCGTTCTTTGTATAAGTAAATAGCGCTGCTAGCTTGCAGGCTAGCACAGTATGCTGCACTAGGCTTGCCTTACACAGGCAGTCTGGAGGGTGAAAAGGCCAGTAGGAAGCCAATCCTTCATTTCCCTCAATGGCTCATTACTGTCTTGGCCTTGGCCATTCTCCTACATTATCCAGCTGCTGCCAGCCCGTCTTCTGCCCAGCCTGCTGTGCTCTCAGCTACATACCGACCAGGCCAATCCTGCGGCAGCGCTCCTACATCTCCTGCCTCCTTTAGACGTAACAGAAAGCCTCCATGTGGTTGACCTGTATTCTCTGCCGTATTGCTTACAAGGTCGGCAGCCGTAGAGGGTTCTGAAAAGCTCTGCACCAAGCAAGAATTTGATATCATTTCAAAGCCAAGGGGAAAAACGGAGGATTGAGGCACAGAGCCCACCAACACTTATTGTGTGATGCCGGGGAAACAGCAAATGATACGGCTCAAGCTTTAAAGTAGTGGTGTGGCAGAAAAGTTTCCTTTACGCAGTTTTCCCCCTTGGAGTTGATCAGTCAGCAAGCAGTGGAAACTCCTACTCCGCCTTTTAGAATAGTCCGAAGTGCATGCATAAGGCCTTGTCTGTGTGTGTTCGTAGTCTTCCATCTCTCTTTTGGGGAAAAAGAAACTTGGGCTCACCTGCAGCGCCTTTAACAGTCTCTCTGTCTCCATAAACATCCTGGAAACGATCACATTAGCCTCCCATCCCAGCAGAAGCATATAATCTCATTAACTGCGATGTCGGTAGGCGCTAGAAGAACATTTGCACGCACTTAATAATCTGACCATAATGGTTTTCTACAGCTATCCAGTGCATGTATGCTTTTACTCTGATTTCTTTCTGTTTTATCAGACTGTGTATGTCCACTGGTGGGCGGTAACTCAGTAAATGTAATTGGTTACTGTACTGAAGTAGTGTTTTGGTATACCTTTCCATCCTGGGGGACTTTTTTTTAACTGCACTACATTTCAAACTCAAATATCTTGACGTTTGCTCCACTGCTCCAAATCTGACCTTGCTTTCA
Source organism: Prochilodus magdalenae (assembly GCA_024036415.1). Classification (NCBI taxonomy): domain Eukaryota; kingdom Metazoa; phylum Chordata; class Actinopteri; order Characiformes; family Prochilodontidae; genus Prochilodus; species Prochilodus magdalenae. The sequence goes on from JAMWET010001870.1 coordinate 41,058, forward strand.
GCTGATGTTTGCACCAAAGCATAACGTGTCCAAACTAAAGAAGTGTGGAGTGAGCCCACCAATTAGGGTACAGTGATCACTTTGTTTTGAGCTGTTGGACAGAGCTTGGTTCTAGCTAATGGAGCCTGTTCTCCTTCAGTTTTCTGTGCTTATGATGATTTTAATAGACACCAGTGTCAGACTAATTATTAGGTAAATACATTAGTATGGTTATTCCACTGTAGGTCTAAAGGGAGGAACTACTGCTACTGGAGGAGTATTTTACCCTGGGTATCTCTACTTTAACTTAACTACATGGTTTGCGTACATAGTTTCCACTACGGCTGAAAAATGACCCTTGGTGCCTTAAATAAGCAAGCAGCATTTAACACAGCAACTGTGAGATGGCAACAGCAGACATCTGAGTACTGCCTGACTCACGCAGACCTGGAGTATTATCTGATTGCTCAAGTGCATGTAGGTGCGTTCACCAGATTGCTGACTAAATCAGTTTTTCTAGTTATCTGCATGAGTAAGGGATACAGTTCCTGTAAACTTTGGCTTAAAGTTAGCGAGATGACTGGGCAGGTCACATGGTGCAGGCTCCCTCTCAGCGAGGGCAGTCGGGGAGAGGTTGCCGGTGAACATATGTTTATACAAATATGCGTCTAAAGAGGTTGAAGGTTGGCAGCTGTGAACAGGTGCACATTAGCAGCATCCCATACTGCTCCACCAGACACACACATTACCGCGAATGCACTCGCTCTTACATATACCCCGCTCAACTCTTCACACCTGCAGTGCAAATGGCTGCATGGCAGGCTGCCCTGCAGACCTGCAAATTGCAGTGAGAAAACTGTTTTTAGAACAGGACATACAGTGGTGTGAAAAAGTGTTTGCCCCCCCCCCCATGATTTCTTATTTTTTCCCGTGTTTGTCACTCTTAAATGTTTCAGATCATCAAACTAATTTAAATATTAGTCAAAGACAACACAAGTAAAGACAAATGCAGTTTTTAAACGAAGGTTTTTTATTATTAGGGGAGAAAAAAAATTCAAACCTACGTGGCCCTTTTCACACCACTGTATATACATATCCTGTATACACAGGGGTTGGACAATGAAACTGAAACACCTGTCATTTTAGTGTGGGAGGTCTCATGGCTAAATTGGACCAGCCTGGTGGAAATCTTCATTGTTTTGCCACCAGTAAGACAGTGTGAAGGTTCAGTTAGCAGGTAAGAGCACAGTGCTGCTCAAAATACTGCAATGCACACAACATTATGGGTGACATACCAGAGTTCAATAGAGGACAGATTGTTGGTGCACGTCTTTCTGGCGCATCTGTGACCAAGACAGCAAGTCTTTGTGATGTATCAAGAGCCACGGTATCCAGGGTAATGTCAGCATACCACCAAGAAGGATGAACCTCCACCAGCATCACGTAGTGACCTGGCCACTATCCTGCAAGAACTGGCTTTAAAATCCCTCTGACCACTGTGCAGGACGCAGTATATGTCATTCCCAAGACCAACTGATGCTGTATTGGCCACAAAAGGAGGCCCTACACCATACTAATAAATGATTGTGGTCTAAAACCAGGTGTTTCAGTTTCATTGTCCAATCCCTGTATATATATGTATGTATGTATATATATTCAAACCTATGTGGCCCTTTTTTGACCCCAAAATATACTGTATGTGATTGTGTGTATATAAATACTGGATCTGGAGGTCCCAGAATGTTCAAGTTTTTAATTTTTTGTGCTGAAATTAAAGAGTGTCTCAAAGGAGTTTCTGAAACCTGAGTTCAAAAGGTTATTACAAGACACAGAGGAAATGAGCCCTCTAACAGGCGTACAGGGCCTGGTAGACCACCAAAATCCTTTAGACCACTTGTACTCCATCCTGAGCTGCTAATGCGCTCTCTCTTTAGTGGTCTCTCTCTCTCTGTCCACACTCTTTGTGCGTGTACGCGAGATCAGTGTTAGCACTTAAAGCCGATGTGCGGCTAAAATTAACTCAGGCCTGCAGCGGTGGGGGATCGATGTTGGCTGCAGGTGTGTAATGGCGAGAGGTCCTGTGAGGACCCTGCTGTCTATCTGAGAGGACACATGGAAGAGTGGCTGTTTTCTGTAACCGCTGTAAAGGCTTAGCCAAGTCAGTGGCAGTCAAATTATAGTGCAGCAAGCCTCTCTGACAAAATTGCGTTGTCAGTGAGTCGTGGATTGAATTACCTGTTATTCCCTACATGCCCGGAACCAGCAGTGAATAAAACAGTATCTTTCTCACAAAGGAAATCCCGCTGCTATCACTCCTGTGCTCATGCTTCACTGCTTTTTATATATGTAATAAGACATTTCTAGTTTTAAGCTTAATCTCAGTAACCAATGAGAAACAGTTTTGCATTGAGACATTCAGCTTTGAGGGAAAGCACTTCACACAGTTCAGTTGTTTCCTTTTTCCTGTCCTGCCATTGTAGGCATGCTTTGAATTCTCCTATGTTGAAGGTTTTGACTGCTAACACATACATTCATGTGATTCTGCTAGTGTGGGTTTGTGTCTGATTCTGCTTTTGTGTGCTAATAGCACCCCCTTGTGGAGAATAATTAGACTGGTGAACGTGTGTGAGTGAGTAAGTCTTTGTGCTTTACCCATAAAAGAGATTGCACCTTGGAGGTAAATTCAAGTATTATATGCTCATTGTTTTAGGACTTTAGGAAGTTTAGTTTGTTCTCCCACAGATGGTATGTGCAGAGAACACTCACTACAGAGAACACTCTCCTGCCATTCTAACATACAAATACAGATTTTTTTTTTGCTAAGTACAAGGTAAACCTGATAACCTAAACTTAACAGATACTAAAATAATGCAGAAAAAAAATTATTATTTAATATTATTTTATGAATAACTGTTAAATTAAGTAGCATTAGTTTTCTGTAATGCTCTATCCGACATCTTATTCTGATTGCAGTTATTGAATTTGAAACCTCAAGATCCAGTCTCTTGCTAATCAATAGGCATGGACTAGTAGTACCAAAATCCAGCAGTAATGCATCTCTGTAAATACTGTCATGCCCCAGGTTTGGCTTTTTGTGCGCATTTTGCATGAAAATTGAATGTGTTTTATCTAACGCATACTTTCAATAGAATAGAATATCATTTTTAGTGTGGTTGTACTTGCATACAACAAAATTTAGTGTGCCACTCTCCAAGAAGAAACAATAAAAAGAAGAGCAGTAATACACAATGTAGAAAAGGGATTTACATATGGACAGTGCACTCAATGGGAGAATGAGATCCTGGGTTCTGGACCTCCTTACAGACAGGATTGTCAGGATTGGAAACTACACCTTCTCCACTTTGATGCGCAAAGATGCTCAAAGGTGCTTTAATATTTTTTACTGATGTAGAAATTATATAGACACAACCACCAGGTTCCATTTCTACGAACTGAACTGAGAAGTTATTCTGTATCTTGGTAAATATTCGATTTTAGGTCAAAGTGTTCAGCCTCGCAGCATGGTAGTGGCAGGTAGTCCGGGCGAATAATGCTTTTCATGCAATTTCCCTTTAAAGACAGAGTAAAGTTCTCAAATCCAGTCACGGATATCCCCTGTGTTCATGTTTTACGCTGTACTGTGTATGTGTGTGTTGTGTGTATGCTGTTGTTCGGTGCTGCTCGCTCATGTCCTCTCTCTCTCTCCTCTCCGTGTGGTCAGTCAAGGTGCAGAGGAGCAACCGGCCGCTGCCCTGGGAGTCCGGCACCAACAACAACAGCAACTTCCTCCCCTACCAGCACTATAACACCTACCACCCCGACCAGTCCCGCAGCCAGGCCAAGCAGAAATCCTCTCCGAACAACCCCCGTAATGACCCTTCCCTTTCTCCTAAACCCACCATCATCATTCTCCTCTGTTTTCTTCCCCTGTTGTCTCGGGCTTTGGCTTTCTCGTTTGGCACCGAATGTGTGATGGTGTTATAGGCTGTTGTTGTCAAATGTGTCTTGGTTTTCAACAGTGTAGAACTCATCATTTGATGAGTTTGCATTGAAACCATCACACATTATTTTAATAGCTGATCTGATATAGAATTTTGGGAGATAGCACTTAACACTTAAACTTAACACACAATAACAAATCATTTTAGAGTTATTATTTTAAAAGGTGGTCCGTATATGCAGGTTGAAAGTGCATCGTAGTTTTGTTTTCAGTTACTGTAATGCAGTAAAGTCATGTGACTGTATAAGGTAGCATGTTAAGGAGATGCTCTTATTCAGAGCTACTTATGACATAGCTCTTGCCCAATGCAGTCTTGCCCCTAGTACTATCCTTGATTGCATGCACGTGAAAGTAAATGAGACCACTTACTACTCGCCTGTAGTTGTAGCTGTTGGCTATGATTTCAGTCATATCTGGATTATACATTGTATTGAAAAACAGTAATATTGGCAATCTGTTCATATTATGCCCACCTAATTATTTTGTCTGAGTTGTAATGAGTTCGCCACTATAGGGATTTTATAATTGAATGTCCAAATGTGTATCCTTTGTCCTGGCTGAAGTTGAATGTTTGTGAGTGTTTTTTTTTTTTTTTCCTGCCCGCTATTGAGGAGAAAGTGGAGCGGAACTAAAGTCCTGGCTCTGTCATTGTCCCTGTAATGCACCGAGGCTACTGAATGTTTTCTGTTTTCCTCCTCTCTTTCTCTCTCTCCCTCTCCTCATTTCTTGTCCTTTATCCTCCGTCTGTGGGCGTCGTCGAGCTTTATTCCCCCTACCAGAGGCAAGCGTATTAAGGCAAGGTGCAGAGCGGCGATACAATGTGAGACAAGCGCGTGGAGATTGAGCTTCTCCCAGGCTGTGTAGCTGCTTTCTGTGGCGTGATTTAGCACTTTTCTCCAAAATACTCTGCTCTGATAAAAACACAGGCAGCACTCAGTGGGCCTGCAGCTCAGAGAGGGTATTCACACAGCCTCTGTATGGCTCTGATACTGGACTTCACGTGGCCTGGCTGGCTCTTTTTGTGCCGAGGGGCCAGGATGCCTTTTATAGCCTCGCGCAGCAGGGGCTTCTGGGACGTGTAGTCAATGGTAATTGATAGCCTGAGCCCCTGGTCTAATAATGTCCTCTAATAGGCTAATAAGGGGGGATGATACCATGCTATCAAGATCATCTATTTTCATAGGAGCCGTTTAGTCGCTCCTGACACTCCTGGCCTCCCACTCCGCCACCCCCCATCCCCTTGCCTCATTTGCTCTTTTCCTAGATGTAGCACAGCCTTACCTGAAACTAAGCCCCTGTGTGATTATAATCGGCTCATTGCTATAAATTCCAGCCGTCGTGGCTGTATTGATCTTCCATGTAGCTCTTTCGGCATTTCAAGGGCAATGTGTGCATGTTCTTAACTGCTCTTAAGCCTCCTCTTGTCATCTCATTCCGCCAGGACCGGAAAGATGAAGCCGCGGCCACTTGGTTGGCTAAATTGCCAGACATTTACGCATAATTTACCATAAGCCCATTGAGGTTTGAGTCAGTCATGCGTTTTTTTTTTTTTACTTTAATTTGCTGCTTCAGGTTCCTTTTGACTTTATTCTTAGTTTATGGTACCTTCTGTCCTCGCAAAGTGTGTCCTTATCTACTCTTTAAGTTTGCCCGAAACTTCTACCTTAATTCAACCAATTCGCCAATTTCTGTGTAATACAGGCTTTAAAGTAAGTAACAAAGTCATTCTGAGTGGTTTTCTAAAATGCTTAATTCAGGAGAAACATACTGAGTCAGAATTCTTCAGTACCATGGTGAGAGGAGCCAAACATCCAAAGCATTTAATGCCTCTAAAAGCTCCAGCACAGAAAGCTGTTACCTGGATTGGTTATGAATATGCATTATTTCTTGATTTTTTTAAAATAATTTTTCAGACTAAAATGCACATTTCAAAACCTAGTGCGATATATTGTTGCTGTCCAAAATGGCAACTTGACAGCAGAGGGCAAAAACCTAGTTTAGTTCTAATGTAAGTCAACGAAGCCAGATGTTTTCCAGTCAGTCTTGGGCCTCTCTTGTTGGTCCTTTCGTCAGAAAGTTTTCAAATTGTGTAAAAAAAATTGTGCATAAAGGTAAATTGGAGGTCCATGCTTTCCATTGGACAGCAATAACATGTACAATGTTCAGGCAAAATAGTCCCCAAAGAATTTTTTTTTTCAGATTCGCCACTGTCATTGTTTACCATTATCCGTATAACATATACAAACTCTAAATGAGCTTTACTGCTGGCTTTGGATGGTCGTTTGAAAGGCTGTATTTGAATTGGCTGGTATAACAGTTATAAGGTATCCTGTGGCATTTAAAAATGATGACCATATCTCTACAAACTATAACACACCAAGTTTCTATTGCACATGGGTTCAGCCAAGTATTCCACCCATCCGTTTATATTCTTGAGGGGCTCCCTGATTGGTTGTGTGGGGGTTCACTAATAGCTGATGCTGAAAGAACGAGAGGAAAAATCTGAGCCATGGAAAACCTCAGAAAAACTACACACCCACTCTCATCACAGAACACGTTCAATTTGGGCTTTCACTGTGACACTTATTTATATCCACTAAACGGTCATTTATCATCAATTAGCCGGAGCCGAGTCTGTGCTGTGTCATCAGCACTTGTTTCAGCAGAGCAGCAGTTAGTCAGCATCAAACCTGTAATGTGATTGGTGGCACTGTTTGGGTCTGTAGCCTTCTTGCTAAGCTGGGGTTAAGTTGGCTGATTAACTTACAGATCCATGGAACTGAAATTCTGACTTTGACTTCTCAGTTGATTGATTTTAATTATGATTCAAACATGACTGAAATCAATCAAACAGCTGAACATGATTCCTCCGGTAATAGCATATCCTGTGGTGAGGTTTAAAGGCCGTTTGAAGGTACAAAACAAGTGGAGACCACCTTATTAGAGACCCCTGATTCCTATCACGACCGCTATAAAGAAACTGTGAGTCTGTAAGTTTTTCTTCATGTCACTCTGAATGCCTTTGCTTATGCCCCAAAGACTGAATTATGCAGAAACTTAAAAATACTCTGTGAAACTTTATCCAGCGCTTAATGCTGTAAATTCATCGACTCCGTGGATTAGACTGAGCTCACCTGTTGCGAAATGCAGGTGGACTGGTAGGCCTCATTAGCGAGCTGCTTAAAACTCTGGCAGCTTTTGTGCAGATTAGCGCTAGTATAGAAAGGAGCACTGGAGTCTGTCTTCTCGTGCCAAGTGCGAGCGACTGTTTCGAACAGAGCTAAAAGCGTGTAATCTGTCCTCTACATGCGCCAGGCGTGCTGGCCAAATGAAACATATATTTGGGGTTGGATCATCATGCCAGCTCGGGATTATGCATCTGTTTCTTTATTAATTTGTTGTCTTTTTCGAACAGTTGAATCGAGTTTGAGGTACTTGGTCTGATCTGGGCTTTGATTGGGGTTTGTAGTTTTGGGATTAGATCATGGCTCTGTAAAGGAGTCTTTGGGGACTATTTATGAATTTGAGTTTTAATATTATAGTTCAGCTTTAAGCCGTATCAAAGAAGTGGGGGAGGTGGGTGGCGGTGCAGGGGGGCATTGATTTGCTCAGTTTTCCAGAATGTTACGGCTAAGCACCGTGAGCTGAGTCTTCTGATGTTCTGAAAGGAAGTCCTGATCTCTCTCTCTGTCTCTCTCTGTGTCTCTTTTTAGCTCTCGGTTCGTCCTTCTCGCCCACCTCCATGAGTGCCTACAGCCTGAGCTCCCTCAACATGAGCACTCTGCCCCGCAACATGTATCCCACAAGCCCCCGTGGCACTATGATGAGGCGCAAGCTCAAGAAGAAGGACTACAAGAGCTCCTGTAGGTTTCCCTTTTTGTTCACAGTATACAGTATCTGCTGTCTCTGTCTTTGTCTCTATAGTGCCTGTGGCTTTGTAATAGACGCAGTCCCCCTTCTGAAGTAGCATCGTTAGAATATGCCTTAACGCTGCTGTAACTCTAAACCGGATCGGCCAGTAACGCACAGGCTGATTTTGAGCTATAGCCTAATGAATGTTTTGATGTAATTTTCACTTCAGCTGCTGCGCCGTAGGTCATAGATCTTGAACTCACGGTTACCATAGCTCATAGCCCTTAGCCCTCTGCCCGATTTCTCCTTCATCCATTTTTAAGACTTTTCCATTTTTTAGAATGGCTGAGGTAAACAAAAATGGCTGTTTGCTATTGATTTCCCTTGGCTTCTCTCTAATGTATTAGGACCTGGATGCTGGCATGAGCAGTAGGCTTGCCACAAGTGAGTTTTAATGGCTTTATGACTTCTATTGTTGTTCCTGACCGGCCATGCATTGTGTTAAACAGGAAGGTCGCTGGGTTTTGACTCATTGATTAATTAGGAAGGTAAGGGGGCAAAATCCCTGAATGCATTGCTGTGCACAATTCAGAGACCACCTGCCATGTAATATCCAGTCAAGACTTTATTCATTTTTAGCAGGGGTTGTTTCTGAGGAGAGTAGATAGAGGACTACTTGAATAAGGAAAGGGTAAAATAAATTCAGAATAAAAGTCAGAAAGTCAGAATAAAATACATTTCCAAGAAAAAAAAACAATCTTGCAAGACCTGGTAGACCACCTGGTAGACTACATGAAGCTCCGGTCTTGCTACAGACCACATAATGCTGTGGGTGTGAAAGGATGTGTAGAAATGCATATGCATATCAAACAAGAAAGCTGCAGGTGTTCTTAAACCACTGGCCAAATGAGTCCAGAACTCAGCATCTCTGAATGTGTTTGAGATTACAAAAGATTTTATTAAGCAGAACTGCTAAGACTGAACTTTGGAGGTGTGGAAAAGTGTCCCTGCATTTTTTAAAACCTGATGGCGAGTCTCCCGAAAAGAATGAAAGCTGTAATCAGAGCCGGTCCTGACCTCCCTGGGGTCTCATTCCGCAAGGAGTCGCTCCTACCTGACCCCTGCGTCGTGTAAACCATTGGCAATTGCCCCACAGTCACACCTGACACCCAAGCGCTCTCTGCTTTAAAACTCTTAGCTTCATCTGCCAGTCAACGACTCAGTAGACCTGTCCAGAACAGAATGAGGTATAAACACAAGCAACTGTTATTTACATTATAGATAATAGTGTTATGCATTTCACCAGCTGCGTCAGAGCCATTCAAACTGGCTCCGCCAAATTTCCTTTTAGAACTTTGCAAATATAAAATATTCATTATACTATAAATGCTCATTTTTAATATCGCTTGGCTGAATACTTGGTGAGTTATTTGCTGAGAGATGTGCTAAAATCAATATTTCATCAGTAGTCAATGTCGGCCCATTGCTTTCCATTTTTCATCAGTTCAGAGCAGTAACTAGACCTTGACTGAGAGACTAGATAAACCAATCACGCCCATATATTGTCTGGACTGGTCTCCGCAGGGGTTCCTGCTGAAAGTGAGAGTTTCATTTTGTGCATGCCCCACATGTTTACCCGTGGCGCGGTTATCTCGTCCGAGCGGCAGTTTGTAAACACAGTTGCTTATTGGTGTTCGGAATAAGGTAATACATAGTTGTGCTTTACTCATACCCTTTGTTGTTTACCTACATCAAAGAGAGAACACAAGTTTACCTGTTTACCGTTCCCACAAATCCTTTCATGGTGTTCGTGAGCGCTTCAGTAGTTCTGCTTTATCTTCTCATTGAGGCGGAGGCAGGGTCTGCGCATAAACATCTGTGACCTACCAGCTCAATCTATCAACAAGGTAATGGGTGGAGCGCTAAATACCGGAAGAGGTGATCTATTTTCTTGTTGGAGCTGCTGTGCGCATTTCTGTACATACGTGTTTCCCTAAGCTAATAATGACTGGTTAGAGCTCGGACGCTGTTTTGACTTTGCGCTCTACTGCATTTCCAGTAATGTTGGCGTGTTTTTGCAAACACAACATCACCAAAGCTTCATGAATTAGAGTTTGTTTATATTTACATAAAAGCTCCAGTTTATTCATTAATTCATTCATCTTCTGAGCTACATCTTCTCCGGCTCGCACAGGGGGCTGAGGTCTCTTTGGGCAGAAGGCAGAAAACTCCTCAACAGGCCGCCAGCCCATCATGAGGCAGACACAGACAGACATACACATTCACACACACCTAGTGACCAGTTTAGCATCTCCAGTTCACCTGTGTATATCTCTGGACTGTGGGAGGAAACCAGAGCACCTACAGGAAACCCACACAGACACAGGGAGAACATGTAGGCTCCACATAAAAAGGACCCCTTGCCCGGAAGTGAACCCAGCCACCTCTTACTGTGATGCAGCAGCGCTACTTACTGTGCCACCGTGCCACCCTAGCTCAGTTTTTTAGACTCTGTATCTCCTTAAGGAAGGAATGATCAAGTCAAGTACATGTCCTCACCCAAGTTAAATGCCTTCCCACCTCTGCCCGTGATACTTCATCTACACAAGTGACAGTGGAGGCCTTTCTGCAGACCTTTGCTGCATTTACAGCGAGGGCACGAATGCCAGAGACAGGGTCAGTCATTTTCAATTACAGTTTTTTTTTTTTTCTTGAGTTTTTATCAGCAAGAAAAACCTTTAACACAAGGTCTTGATCTGCCACGCCATCTGAAACTGAAGCGAATGAGCGAAAGCTGAATGAAATGTCATACACAGAGGAACAGAAGAAGCTTGCTGATAGAGACATGTTGTATGGTGCAGTCGTATGTGTGTATGTTTATTTGTCATAGACGTAAGGGGGATGGAGGAAGGAAGAGTGAGGGGGAGAGAGAGAGTGTGAGAGAGAGAGAGAGAGAGAGAGAGAGAGAGAGAAGAAAAATGGAGCACATTTAGTATTCTGCTCTCAGCGCTCATATCCCGTGCTGTGGAGCGAGAGGGGAAAATTACACCTCTGGCTACCCGTAATTAGATCCTGTAAGATATTTCACATTGTTCAGCCGATCGGCCTGCCTGGCACAACTCTCCACCTCTGCAGCAGATAATTACCCCGGCCACAACGCTGCATCAGACGCGGGGCCTCCTTATCGCCAGAGCCCGCGGACCCAACCAGTAAACAAACGCTGGGGGGGGTAGCATAACGACTAATCGTCTGCACTAATCGCTGCCCCTGCTGGACGTGGCGTGCTGTCAGGATTCTGTTCCTCATTTGTTTATGTTTGTCCTCCGTTTTCCTTCATTAAGACCAACTGTGGGTCGAGCCTTGCCAGGCAGCTGGATGGCGGTTAAGATGCCAGTGTTGTGGCGTGTGGGTGATGCGAGGTTTGCGGTGATTGAGCGGTAATCTGAGGCTGCCGCTGGAGGGATCGACCTCCTGCTGGTCTCTGAGCACCTCATTAATTGTTGTGTTCGCGAGTGAGGCTACTTGCGTCAGCGTCTGAAACGATTCTTCAATAGACTGCCAGTTTCCGGAGTAAACTGTGAGTTAGGCCAGCTGTAATGAGCCCTATAGAAATTGCTGTAGGGGGTCTTACGTTTGTGGATGTACAGTTTATAGAGTGAGGTGCATATTCAATGTGGATGGTGGTTTCTGATCAGTTTTAGGGGCATTAACAAGCTTAGTGTCTTACCCTTAATGGGTCTGCAACTGCCTATCCAGTTCTTGGCCAGAGATGCATCATGGAGAACTAGCAAAAGGTCAGTAGCTGATTCTGCAATCTGGCATTTGTATCTGGATTATTTTGCCAGTCAGCCAAACCTGAATGGTACTGCTGAATTTGAGACCTGTATCCGTTTGCATGCACTAAGAGACATGGATTATCATAGAAGTGATGTTACAGTGATTTGCTGACTTGAATTTGTGTTGAATGTTAGATGATGTCATGCTGGGATAAACTAGTACATCTCCAGTACTGTCACAGCATTTATTATTTTAGTATGTTTGGGTGGAAATGCTAATCAGACCTGACAGAGAACAGCACCACCCTCCTCAGATCAGCCCTTAGCCCTGCTATACTTCATCCATCTATCTAACTACTGCTGCTGCTGCTGTATGAATGTGTAGAATTCGCTTCTATAGCACTTGACAAGCGTGAGGGAAGAGCAGCCAAGACCTTTCATTTAAACCTGATCCACAGTTTCAGTGGACTGCTCAACCCACTGCTCAATGTCCATGCCAGCTAGTGAACTATTCCATTTGCAGCTAGAGAGAGAGAAATTATATTCGGGCTAAAGGATAAATGCTTAACTGGAGACATTTAACCTCCTGAGACGGTGCTTGTGAACTTCTTGTAAATGAGGCAGACCAATTACAAGCGATCTAACACCCATGTGTTTTCTATGTGGCAACACAACTTCAATTGTTATTCTCAGTGTTCAAGCCCTGAGCCATGGCTCTGCCTGTCATGGTGCTAAATAAAAGAAAATGGCACCTTTAGTTATAAAAGTCATTTTAAGTTAAAGTCACAATATTTGGGAGAAAAAATGCAGTTAGATATTTCCATAAAACAAATGTTTATTTATTAAAGTAAGTAACAAATCTGGGTGCATGGAAGGAGAGCACTCATTAGAGAAGGCCATGTTGGGCTTGGGCAAGGACCAGAAAGGTGATGCATGGCATGCCAAGTGTGCTGCTTTAGCTCGTTTCACGCACAATGCATTTTATTAGAAATGCTGTATAAAGGATAAGTGTGGTGTCATATTGTCTCTGTGGCTACAAACAGGGCCTTAAAAGAGTTATAGTCAGTAAAACAGGGCATCATATGGCTGGGCAATCAGAGACGCTTAGCAATCAAAGCATTAGGTGTGTTTTTACATGGTTAGAAAAGTAGTGCTGGACCATGGAGGACCACGTTAGACAAGACCTTCCCTGATTTGCTGCAGAGCTGAACAGCACTAGGAGTGTTTGGTATATAGCTGTGACTGTAAAGCAAAGAATAAAACAGGACAGTGGAAGAGGCATCACCATAGGAAGCAAACAGCCGAGGCCAAGTTATAGATTCACGAGCAAATGACATCAAACAGGCTTCTGGACCGTGTGATGTGAGAGTTAACCGGCGCCAGAGTGAGGGAAGGAAGTGTGCAGAGAATAAAAGAAACTTCTCATGATCAAAAGCAAATCGTATGGTTTCTGAAACAAGGTGACTTGGACATGTATGGCTCGCAGCGTTTCTGGCTCACTCGTATCTTCCGGAGGAAATCTGAGATGTACAGACATGGCTTAACTGTCAACCAATCTCCAGCCTCAAAATTCAGCAGATGGTACTCCACCTTGCTGCAGGCCAGTGACCTTAACCATATAACTAAAAGAGTTTTTCAAAGCCAGAAAGTGGAACATTATTGACTGGCCTGGGCAGTCACCCGGCCTGAACCCCATGATCATGCATTCTGTTATAGATGACTAGAAGGAAGGAGCAACTTTACCTTATTTTGCAGGTTGCTGTTTGGGTTTGTTGTTTCAGACAGTCATTGACTCATAAAAACACTAAACATGACACATTTGTGTTCATTTCTCCCACTGCTCATGAACCCTGAGGGGGTTATAGAACGAGCGAGTGTAGATGCAGATACCTTCACACTGAAGCTGACATCCTGCTCCTTTAGCTCACAGTCACTGGTCTTGTTCATTAGAGGTTGTTGTATGCTGTATTATGTTGAAAGCTATAATTAACTGGAAACTAACATTTTCAGTCGCTCCTTTTTTGCTGTATTGAAAACTGTGCCAGACTTGGCTGTTTACATTGCTGTTTACACTGTAACCTGGTTATGCCTTGCATTAACACATGAGGCTGAAGGTAATATGGAGAGCGTGAACACTTTGGAATTGCCTGCAGTTCTGCATTGATTATTAATAAAATGTGATCTGATTGTTTTCAAAACTAGAGACAAACACAGTCTAACTAAACTAATAACACACAAACACTTGTACTGTTCATGTGTTATATTGAGCACATTGACAGTAACATCCACAGTGCAGGCTAGAAAAGTTAATTAGGTAAAAGGTATTTCAGTTATAGACATGAGAGTGTGGGTTTCACAGGTGCATCACTCTTTAAATAAAGGGAGAACAGACCTGTTCTTCTCAAGAAAGGTTAGTGTGAACCATGCCTTGATATAGACAACTTCCAGAGGACCTCATAAAGTGCTACGAAGACACATGAAGCAGGAAAAAGCAGTTGTGAAATCCCTGGATGTAAGTCTGTCACTGTTAGACAAATAATCCACAAATGGAGAAAACTCATGACTGTTGATATTCGTCCTAATAACACCACTCCAAAAGCATAACAGACAGTTCTGGAGAAGGTGAAAAAGAACCCAAATTTCCAGATGACTCTACAAAGAGCAAAAAACCTATTAATGGAATGATACCACCAGCGAAACAAACAAACAAAAAAAAAACAACAACAACAATAACAACATTGCAGCCCAGCTCAAGTTTACCCAAGACCACCAGGATATATAAACAATGTTTCTATGTAATCACCCTATAGACAGAAGAGGGCTCGATGCCTTCTATCTTTAATGGAACAATGAACTTAAAAGGTCTATTAAAACATTTTACAGGAGAATGTAAGGGCAGCAGGGCTGGCCTCAAGCTGGGGAAACATTGGGTGGTGCAACAAGACAATGACCCAAAACACACAAGTAAATCCTCTAAAGCATGGTTGGAAAAGATGGTGTTTTACAATGGCCAAGTAAAAATCCTCACCTTAGCCTTATGAAGAAGCAAGACTTCACAAAAATACTGATGAACTGAAACACAGGAAGGGATGGTCCAGAATCCTTCTTTGATGTCATACAAATCTTGTTGGCAGCTACTGGAAACGTCAGTTTGAGGTGATGCTGATAAAGGGGATCTGCAGGGTTCACTTGTATTTTCTAACAGGCAGTCTGCTCAGTAAAAGACATGGTAAGGGAAACTGCTTGTGTGCTATTGGTTTAGTTAGACTAGTGTTTGTTTATAATGGTGTCTTGGATAACAATCCGACCACGCTGTATTAGGAATCAATGCAAAGATCAAGGCAATTCCGAAACATTACTGGGGTTAATATCTGTTCATTAGCTCCTATAGTTGGAATGCACTTCCGTACCTCCGTTTTAGTGAAAAGGATAAATGGAATCCAACCAAAAAATATCCAGATGGGATGTGGACACGGCACACATGTTAAGGCTAGGTGTAATCAGTTGCATTGTTGTTGTTTTTTGGCTTTTGAATGCAGCATGTACAGAGCCAAAGAATGAGAGCTGTCACTGTGCTGTTCTGTACAAATTATAACCTGGAAAAATATCATATTAGGAGAAATAGCAGGGTAACGTAAGAACAGCCTTGCATTTTGCTGAAAAACACTTGTTCATAAACTAGAACTTCCAGTGCACATGCTGAACCGGAGCCAAGTTCACCAGAGTTCTCTTTCCTTCCACAGAGACAATTACCAATGCAGATGAATAGCTGTTAATCCAAGTGACTCATTAGAAAACAATAACTGCAAATGAACAATTCCCTTTTCTTAAATTTTGTAGTGTGTCCAATTCTGGCTAGGACTCCGGTGCCCATTAATCCTGTTATCCACTGTAATTAGAAAAGTGAGCATGGCTAACGATTGAATAATACCAAACCGCTTCTGAAGGCATATTGTCCTCTCTCGCTGTTGAGGGCCATTAAAATCTGTCTTAAATGGCTGACTATTGCGGATCATAGGCTCCGGTTCAGAACTCTGTAACATTGAGGCCGGGGATGGCGCACTTTGTGTTAGTCAGCCTGTACGCAGATACTCTGTCCAGATGAGATAGCCCTGTAGCCATGGCAACTACCATATACACTCAAGCTGCCAGTGATGGCCACTGATAAAGGTGGGCAGGGAGGGAGTAAGAGAAAGAGCGAGCAAACAAGGGAGAAAGGGAAAGAGATAGAGAACGCTGAGCAGCCATGTCATCATTTTTCAGGCTGCGCTTGATTGACGCTCCCTTGTAAAGGGTTATGGAGATGCTTTGTTGAATGTCCCTCTTGAGGATCCATTGTCGCCAGTTTGCAGGGACTGAATAAAACCTACTGACACTTTGTTTTCTGTCCATAATCCCTCCCAGGCTAGAGAGACGCAGTGTGCCAGGGTGCAGCAAAGTCACCGGTCATAGAGCCCTGACGCTTCAGTCACGACACAATGGGATAAGACAATAGAGAAGGTCACACTATGCAGCTGCAGCATCACACACACTTAGTCAATAGAGCAGAGACTGGAGAGGAAAAAGAGTGTCCTTCCTGCACAGCTCTCCGCATAAATAAACACGGGTATATGGCTAGCGTCCCTGTGGAGTCAGCGTGTAAAGCTAATGCTATCGCTTCTCCCGCATTCTGTTTACGTCTCTTTTGGGCCCGCCGTCATGCTAATTCAACAGAATTTTCCTCCGCCTGTGTCTCTGCGGTCCAGCTCAGACATCTCCGCGCTAAATGTAGCATGACGAAGGTAGCGGCACATCTCCTCCCTGGGAAACATTAGCATAATGTAATTGTTAGGCAATGCTCAGAGTCCTCGGCGCAATTTCCATAAGGTGTCATTTGAGGCATTAATACGTTCTGCCAAAGCCAAATCCAATTAAACTGAACTGCATTTAAGGGCCGTGCTAGCTCTGAAGGTCTCCGACACTCTCTGATAGGCATGGACCGGGCCTCGCTCTAGGTCATTCCCCTCACTTCAAAGCGTTTGGCTCCCTCTTGTACCCATTTAATCCTTTCTTAGATGGGAGTTCTTGTTTTCCTGCTTTGAGAGGAACTAGATGTTTCGTGCTTTTTGTGTTTACTGGAGACAAGATTCTTCCGTACTCCTACACATGTTCTCCAGCCTAGAACTGACTCATGAATCTGGCTGCATCGGTGCCGGGGGAGAGGATGGAAAGGAAGGAAAGAAAGAAAGAAAGAAAAAAAAAACAACAACAGAACAACTTGGCAGTGATTCATCAAAACTCCATGGCCGCCGACCCCTTCAGGTATTCAGACTTGCTCTCTCGTTCTGATCTGTCAGAGCTTTTCTGCAAATGGAACATTGCATTCAGCCCAAGCCACTCCACCAAATGAATGGGCCTTGAAGGGAAAGCCTTGTAAGACCAATTCAGACACCCAGACAGCCATTCATGATGGCCTGATTGAGTCAAAAACAGTCAATATCGTTCTGCTCTCTGTTTCGCCCAGCTCAGAGGTCATGGATGATGCCAGACATGCTAGCATTCTTAGAAGTCTGCATTGTCAGAAGCATTGCAGCATGCTCGGCATGTACCGAGAGGAGTTCTTTCTTCCTCCCTTGGCCTGTCCTCCTCATAGCAACGAAAAGGTCCGCGCATTTCAAAACAATAAGTGTGTCTGGCATGGTAAATCCAGCCAGTGTGAGCAGGAGCCATCAATCGCAGCAAGAAATGCTCCCGAGTCCCAGCAGAGCCGTCCTGGCTATATAACAGGATCTTAAAGAGCACGGCAGACTCAGCCCAGCACAGGTCAATAGCCTGCGGGTAGATTTCTCTCTACCCCAGCTGTGTTAGCCTCAGAGTGGTCAGTTGTGACCGCTCCTGCTGAGAGTGAAAGTTCTTGATGCTTATCAAAATCGAGTTCAGTCCTGGGTGCTTGGAGCGAATGCTGAAATCCCTCACGGTGCACTGCCTGGAAAAGTCTTTCTGGAAACCACGCAATAGATGTGCAGAGATTTATGGAAGATAAATCTAACTATGAGCCAGGTTAAGGAGGTCAGCAGGTCAGCTCACCCCCACTGAAATAAAATGGTGCGTACCATTTGCAGTGCGTTTGGTGATGTGTTGGTTCATTCCTGGTTGGGATGTTAAAGGTTCACATTGGGATTCCTTATTTACACTGGTAGGTTTGAGTGGAGGAATGATCTGGCAATAAATACCAAAGATACACAATTATCTCCTCACCCCAAAGGGCCTTTAGACGTTCTAGATATTAACCCCGTAAGTATGAGTACAGAGGTAATTATTTTTTGGTGGCACGATGTTGAATTCTAAGAGTGACAAAATTGTGTAATCCATCAGTCCATCAGTGTAATGTGACAAAAGTACCCCGAAATGTCCCCATTTCTCTGATTAAGGATATGTTACAACATCCACTGCACCGTGTAGTTATTTCAGGTATAAGGTTTCAAGGTTGTGCAGCATAATGATCATTCCTGTCACAGAAAACAATGTTCCAAACGCGTCTCAGTGATGATTGCAATTGATAACCAAATGAATTCATGTTTTTTTAACTTGCTATTTACCATTTATACTTTTGAATTTATGTGCTAAACTACACAATCGAAAAATACACTGTTATTAATATTATATAAACTGTAAAACTGAGTTTTAGACTCTTTTAGTTTTAACTTTCTTGTACTGGTTAGGAACCATCCAACAGAACATTAGGGACGGCTGTGAATCAGAGCGTCTGCTTAAAGCCCTAAAGGTAAATGTGAATTTACCCAGGGAGTGCAGGTATCTGTGAATAACACTTTTTGTGATTTCAGAGCTGGAAAGGCGTCTGTATAGCAGCTGGGATTTTCCGCTCTGTTGTTTTGCTGTATTCTGCGTTTTGAGTGGGATGTTGTGTGGTATCACAACACAACCTACAGTGAGGTTGTTGAACGTTGTTGATCTTGATTCTCAGCATGAACAGAGATTTAAGAGCTCTTGTCTAATGTACCTGGTAGAAGCTGTGAAGCAGATCCGCGCAGCTAATTTTCATTCCGCTGTTTATCGTCTGCTGCTTAAACTGTTTAAACACATTTACACTGACCGGCACAGAAGGGAAACCACTGTTTCTCATTTTCGTTAAGTTGATGGGTATTACGTTTGGCCCCGTGTTGTCGTCCTGTTTAATCTGTTTTTCAGCCGAAGATTTTAGCCTTTCTTTCAGCTGAAAATTAAAGGTGCCACTTTTGACCATTTGTATAATGATTCATTGACTGACGTGTCCAAGCAAGGTAAACAGTACTGCCTAGTCTAATTGCTATAAACGAGATTGGATTGGATTGGACCTGTAAACAAATGCAGTGTGTCTTACAATGACTTTCCTTGGTTCTGACTGTTTTCTGGTCTTTTATATTTTGTGCTGTCATTTTTTTTCCATAATATTTACTTCCCCAATGTTAACATGTGTAACATGTGGATGGAACATGTGGCTCAGTGAAATATATATCATTGAAATATAAATATTTGGGGAAGTATATTTGAAATTGCCATTTTGTTACTCCTTATAATTATTATAGAAGTAGCTAGTACCTGTTGGGCGATTTAGTGTATTCTGGGCTCTTACTCAACCATCTAGTCGTTTATGTGCTTTCTGGCACTGATATTCATAAATATGACACATACTGTTATTCATTATAATAAAGAAAAGTGTAAGCACATTTGAAGCATGCCGTTAGCAATGTGAATTAGTGGGGTATATACCTCCAGCTCTTGTTAGCTCCAGTGCAAAGCTAAAGATGATTTTGGACAGTGATCCTGGTGATTAACTACATTTGGGTTGAAGTCAGCATGTATTCATGGCTTTACAATGACAGCAATTAGGCATAGCCGATAACTGAAAACAATGTGTATGGCTTTGTGCACAGTTAAAGAAGATTTATTTGACAGTGACTTGAGGAATGGTGGTAATTCCCTGTCTGTCTCTCCATATGGCGTTCAGACTAGCAAACATGTTTTCCAGGCTGCAGACACAATGGCACTCTATACCTTCACAAAAAAAATCTTTCCCAGTATCAAAACGTTGTTTAGATAGTGGGGAACCTTGAGATCCACTTCAGACTCCCCATAATTCTCCCCACCTAATCTATAGGAGATTCCCAAAAGGCTCTTGTGCCATGATAGGATTGTGAGGATAATGGAGCTCTCCATCAAAAGGTTGGGTCTTATCACACAGCTTTGGCAAGCAGGCCTGTGCACAGAGACATGTGGGGAGAGTGCACAGTTCCAATCCAGGATAAGCAAGGTTCTAGTCCCTAAGGACCTTTTAATGCTAGATGCGTCTACTGGTGGGATTTTGAACCTTTTACCAGGGATACACAGTATCCCCTTTGGTCCACTAGCGTCTCTTGTTTGTGACCCGTTCCTGTGGTCAACATCACGTGTATTGGAAAAGAACAGGCATTCGTCTTCAGAAGTGTACCCATGGGTGACATTGCTCTTTCTGCTGTCTGCTTCCATCTAGTGTCTCTGGCCTCCAGCACGGTGGGCCTAGCCGGTCAGGTGGTCCACACGGAGACCACTGAGGTGACTTTGGTCAGCGACTCCATCATGGGATTTGGAATCCAGCTCCAGGGAGGGGTCTTTGCCACGGAAACACTCACCTCTCCCCCGCTCATCGCTTACATAGACCCCGACAGCCCGGCCGAGAGGTGAGGTCCCAGCACGGTTCCTTTCACCTGCTTCATTTTTCTTTCCTTTCATTTCACCAGATTAAAACAGCCGCTCCGGTAGCGTGCACGCTTCCCTAATCTGGTGCCATCTGAAACGTGTAATTGTTTGCTCTATCTTTGGCTTGCGATCTGCCCTGGGGGAGGCTAGCATTTCATTTTTAATCTGAAATCTCATTGCTCCTATCTCCATTCCCGATCACACACCCCCGAAACCCACCGAGCACTTATTGCATCAGCTGCTTATCTCTCTCTGCTCGACTTTTTTTTTTTCTTTTTCTTCTAAACAGCAACTCGCTGCACAGCTATCTAACTACATCCTGTAATGTAACTATTGCTCTTGATGCATTACAGCCTAGCCATGATAAGCGAAGCTCCAAGTCAGAATGTGGGTTGATTGAATGCTCGGCTGCATGCGAGGCTAAAGCACTTAGCTTTAATTGCCAGAGCAAGCCTGCCTCAGCTGGCATCCAAATGAACTTACACGTGTAGCAGCTGACAGGATTTACGCCCAAACCTCAGAGTAATTACCAGACCCTTGCGACAGCTTTGGCATTAGCCGCTGTAATTGTAATTGTATTGATGGACATGGACCTTTTAATAATAAGAGATCAAGACAGGGCTATTATATACCATGATGGGGCCTGCAGCAATATAATAGGGGAGAATCAGTGGAGAATTTTCTACAGCTTTGCATTAATACTTGTAGAAGCATCTGATTAAGGTACCTGGAGTGCAATCAGCCATCAGAGATGTGGCTTTCACATTAGAATGAAGCTTTGAGATAATGAAAGGGCTCTGTACAGCTGAAGTTAAGTATGCTGTGTTGTGCTAGCTAGCATTAGGTGTTTCTACTGTCATATGAAAGTAAAGCATAAGTTATTAGCATCTGTTAGTCTAACAGGGGACAAAACTCTGTGACCTGATTGCTCATGCAGTTTATTAAATGTTCACTACAGAGCTGCTGTTTTCACATGTCAAACAAAATCTAAGCTATGATTAATAACACAATCACCTCCAAATGCTAAACGATGTTGATCATGCAATAAAGCGCACATGGTGTTTGCACTCTGTAATGTTCTGTGCTGTTCCTATGATGCTTTCCCACAGGCCCTGTGCACAGCCACAAGCCCTGGGAGTGATGCAGCATCTGTTCATTTCTGTAATATTAAAAGATGAAATTGAATGTTTAGAGATGCACCAATGAATGAAAATCCCTGGCCAAACCTGAAACCTAAAAGTGAAAGTTTTTTTTTTTTTTTTTTTTTTGACATTTTGAATTAATGTAAATATAAAAACCACAATGTAATCAAATCACTTTTAGTATTAATCAGTCAGCTGTACATAATAACATCATTAAATCATTGAAAAGTTATAGGAAAATTGAGCTGACAATAAATAAAAACCGTTCTGTTGGCTACAGAACGTGCCTCAAAATTGGACCATGAGAGCACAGAATCTAAGACTATGATTACAGTTTTTACTTTGCACTTTGTTTGCTAATCTTTTGACCTTTTCCCCAAAGGACAGTTAACAAACTGCATTTTTAATCACTTGATCTCATTTTCTATATCATTCCAATGGTATTTCTAATTGTTAGACCTATGTATGTTTTGTTGTAGACTTATTTAATGTTCGGTTGTATTTGCTTTGTTTGTTTTCCCCAAACATCCACAATCAGGCTATAGTCAGGCTTAAAACCTGTCCATTAATCCTGTGTTACACCACCAGATCATGCATGCTGACGATGTGTTTTGATAAGGCTTCCAACTCTGACATTCAGTTCCATTTTTCGGCCATAAACTTTTTTTTTTTTTGGCTGGAATGTTTTATTGGCTGAGATTTCGGTGCATCTCTAGCACAGATGCGGATTTAAATATTAATAATAATGCTGCTCTGATGGATCAGTGAGTGTTAGCTGCATGGTGATAAAGGTTTTCTGGTGCTCCAGATGAATAAGAATGGTGCACAGGTTGAGGGCCTGAGCTGAGCTTTACTGGCCATCTCTGCTCCTGCTTGTCTCTTGATGCAGCTTGTGAAGATTGTATAGGTAGAAATGGGCAGAAATCCGCCCCACAGTTTCTAGATGGGGTTTCTGGGTAATGAGATGACTATCTGCCGGTGGTTTTCGTGCAGGTGCGGCATCTTGCAGATTGGTGACCGGATCCTGTCCATCAATGGGATCCCTACAGAGGACAGCACACTGGAGGAGACCAACCAGCTGCTGCGGGACTCCACCATTACCAGCAAAGTCACGCTGGAGATCGAGTTTGACGTAGCAGGTAAGGAGACTGGCCTGAAGGTGGGCGTGCAGTATTTTAAGAATGTGGCCACACGTGAATTGGCTATTCCGGTCTGTTATTGGCTGAAGCCTGTCATCCAGCTGTACACTACACGTCCAAACCTAGACTCCTGCTTCAGAAGTCTGCCTCTTCTGGTTGTAACAGCTTTACATTACATTGCTGTGATGATTTGATTGAGGATTGTGAGTTTAGCCACTGAAATTGGATGATCAGTTCTGGATCACAAATGTAACTCCAACTCATCCCAAAGGTATTAGGTATAGCTCCATCACGCCAGAGAACCCAGTTCCACTGCCCCCAGCACAATGCTGTTGGGCATTGTACCCTTCAGCTAAAGCTTACTATTGACTACAGTGACCGCAGACTCATTTGTGGGCTCCTGTTCAGTAGACAGTCCATTTCTTTGGAGATGATACAAGCTGTATATCCACAACTGAACATCTGTGTCAGCAAGGGGTGTACCATAAAGTAGTTGTATTCCCTGGTTTGAAGGGCTGCCAGGATTATTTTGGACACACAGGGAATCATCGGTCGACTAATTACATCTCTCATTACCAGACATGTATAATCAGACATGTTTGAAAATATGAGGAGCCCTCGAGTCATCCACAATCAGGCTGTAGTCAGGCTTAAAACTGATTCTGTTAATCCTGTGTTACACCACCAGATCATGCGGGCTGACGATGTGTTTTGATAAGGCTCCCATCCCAACACTGACATTCAATTCCAAATCGGAAAAAATGTGTTGGAAAGTGCAAGTCGGGGATCAAATCATGCTGAAAATCCTGCAGTGTATGCCTGGCCTAAGCCTGTTAGGGTCTGCATCTGTCTGATCATGCTAGAATCCCTCCATTATTTGGAGAGCCGAGCTGTCTGCCACCTGTTTGATATCTGCAAATGATCAGCACGAGCCTATCAGCAGGTTGCAAATTGAAAGACGTGATAGCAGGCCAGCTGTCCCTCCAAACATACCAGCTCA
Organism: Prochilodus magdalenae; assembly: GCA_024036415.1. Lineage (NCBI taxonomy): Eukaryota > Metazoa > Chordata > Actinopteri > Characiformes > Prochilodontidae > Prochilodus > Prochilodus magdalenae. The sequence continues at coordinate 64,661 of JAMWET010001870.1, forward strand.
TGGCTGTATATTGTGTGTTGGTAGAGGTCTGAAAGTACTGCATGGCTTGCTCACCCCCCCTTCCTTCCTTCTCTAGTCTCATGCTGCAGCTTGGCAGTGTGATCAAAGCATGATCCCTGCCCAAGCCCTGCCATCCTGTAGCCACATAGTAATTAGTGCATGGGTCACATCGGTTTCCTTTTGCGCGTTGCATTCATTCGTCCGATTCAGGCGTAGCCTTTATATTCTGCAGTTGTTTTCTAACAGGCAGCAACGTGTAGCGCAAATACAAACACTGTAATTAATGACTTTGTGTGTTTTCCTTGTCGGGATCAGCCTTTCCTTGCCGTCAGTTGTGCTACCATGGAGCAGCTTTGAATTGTGCTCCAAGGCGACTGACAGACGAATTTCTGTAAAGTCAGACAGAAATCATTTCCCCCCCTCTCGCAGTAACGTTGTCCTTTCAGTAAGGTAAGCAGGGAGAGAAATAATTTCACAGTGCCATGGCTGGAAGGCTGTTCCCCATCGCTCTGAAGCAGTTCGGCAGAGAGAGCCTGTGTGCACTCCTGAGGGAGGAATGAGCTTGCCTGAATTATTGAGTGATCATTTTAAGAGCAGCAGCCTTTATGCGTAATTGCCAGCCTTCGGAGGGCAGTAGATTTTTCTCCTCTGCCACTTCGACACTTCTGCCATCGTCCGAGGCTCTTTGTAGCTGTCTGCCCGGAGAAAGAGGGGGCATTTTGTTCTTTTAGTTATTGCAATCTTCTCTCTCTCTCTCTCTCTCTCTCTCTCTCTCTCTCTCTCTCTCTCTCTTTCTTTCTTTCTCTTTCTTTCTCTTTCTCTCTCTCTCTTTCTCTTTCTCTTTCTCCCTCTCTCTTTCTCTCTCCCTCTCTCTCTCTCCCTCTCTCTGTCTCTCTCCCTCTCTCTCTCTCTCTCTCTCTCTCTCTCTCTCTCTCTCTCTCTCTCTCCCTCTCTCCCTCTCTCTCTCTCCCTCTCTCTGTCTCTCTCTTTCTCTTTCTCTTTCTCCCTCTCTCTTTCGCTCTCCCTCTCTCTCTCTCCCTCTCTCTGTCTCTCTCTTTGTCCCTCTCTCTCTCTCTCTATCTCTCTCTTTCTCTCTCTATCTGTCTGTCTCTCTCTCTCTCTGTGTCTCTCTCTCTCTCTATCTATCTCTCTCTCTCTCTGTCTCTGTATCTTTCTCTCTCTCTCTCTCTCTCTCTCTCTCTCTGAGACACTTGGCTCTATAGACTATCTGCTGACTGTCTGCACCACTGTCTGATAATGGGGCTTTGTTGTCTGAATTCTGAACATTTCTTTTACCAGCCTGTGTGTTTCGTTTCTTTGTTTGGACTTATTTGAGTGCTCTCTCTGCTCTCACACTAAAAAAAGAAAGATGCTTCAGCATCAGGATTCAGAACTGCTGCTGAAATCAATATCTGAATGTTATTCTTTTGCACAGACTCAAAAGATATGTTATATGGGGAAATTTGTCATTTTGCTGCCTGACTTTGCCTTGTCTGGAAGCCTTGCTAGCTGAGCAGCACCGCCTGGGGCAATGAGGGGTTAAGTGCCTTGCCCAAGGCTGTTGCATATTTAGCTTGGAATCCTTCAGGTGAGGTGAGTTCCTATTTTTAGATCCCATATTTTTGGATATTTCCAAAAGGCGTGTAATAGCTTTTTGTCATTGTGTTATTTCATGTTCAGCCCCTCCGGTGTTCAATCCAGAATTATACCCTGAGTCTGACACAGTAGGAAGAAAGTCATCTAATGCTGAATTTAGTCTGAGAGCACTATAGCACTGATGTACACGATCATTGTCAAAGACTGGTTGCACCCAGAAGGAATCCCCTGACTGGAGTGAAACTTGGTGGGTAGGTTTGACACCGAGAGACATGCAAATGACTCAGGTTTCATGCTTGGCCGTGCATTTGACATAACCAAGAACAGCCTTATCACTGTACTTGACTAACCCAACCGCCACGACTGCATATATTCAGCAAATGGTGATGCCCTATGTGAGTCATCCTGTTGTGCCAGCACCATTGGCAGACTACATTCATGGCAGATCGTTACGACGACTGCCCTTACCAGATCAACATCGCAAAAGTCGGCAATAGTGCAGTACCACACTGCCATGGAGTGACTCAGAATGGCAGCAGGTCATCTTCAGTGACGAGTCCCATTTTTGTCTATGGAGACGACCAGTGAGTCTGTGTGCGGAGGCACCATGGTCAGCACCAACATGGACGGTTTGTTGTCATGTGTCCAAAAGGCCTGGTGTCACTCCACCTCCACCCCTACCCCAAAAATCCACAGGAACTGTGTAAGAATATTCAAGCTTCAGGAGATGGATTATGGATCTACCACTCCTTGCCAAGACGTCTGGCATGTTTGCACTAGCAAACATATCAGCCTGATGCCATACTGAGAGACACTACTTCTGTATGTGTAGCTCAATAAGTATTACCCATATCAGTCTAAATCTATCATAATTTACTGTTCCTGGTCACCTTTATCTTCCTTTCTTTCCAGCAGCTACACAGTCCCACAGATTCTACTGGGTGCAGCTATTCTTTTGACAATGAATGTATACACACACCTCATTGTTTCCAACCAAGCACAAAAACTTAACCCTCTTCTCCACACTGTTTCCCCATTCAGAATCTGTTATCCCAAGCAGTGGCACCTTCCACGTGAAGCTACCAAAGAAGCCAGGCGTGGAACTGGGCATCACCATCAGCTGTAAGTGTTCTGTTCTCTCATCCCCCATAAACATCAATACACTGTTCGTTGCCGCTGACCTAAACCGTGCATGTCCGGCCTTAACACGTCGATTCCATGGTTTTTAGCGCCTACGCATACTCGATACCAGAAATGTGGGCTTGTACATCATGGTAGGGGCCTGTTTAACAGTTAATTGTTGTATAAGTGTGACCAGCATAGACATTAGTAGGAGTGGCAGTGGTAGGAGTAAGATTGCTGTAATCTTATTTAAAAATAGAGCCTTCTTTGCTTTGAACTTGACTTAGATTGCTGCCTAAGCAGAATGACTGTGTCACTGACGGGTACTGATAATGACAATGTCAACTTTTCAGACCCAACTCTCTGCTGGCCCACCATCAACGCATAGATTAGTCCATTGGCCAAGCTTATGCTAAGCGGTCACAGATAAAGAAAGAGGCGATAGAGAGCAACATACAGGCTCTTGCAGTACTCCGCCTCTTCTGAGTCTCACGCAACCCCTTTGAGGTTTTAATTGATTTTAATTGCTGCTTTGCACATTGCCGTCCTCAGCTGTTGCGGATGAAAAAGGACCAGCGTTGCTGTAAGCAGGCAGTATAAAACAAAGCATTTGTCTCTGACGATTTCAGAAGAGCTTGCAAAACCTTGGGCTTCTCTCCAGCTTCCTGATCTTAGCATCCCCCTCTCCATGCACTCATATGACTAATTGAAATGGACTCCTCTTGCAGCATGCACTTGACTTCATTAATGAAGTGCGCAATCCACGTTTCAATTCTCTAGTGATGGTTGCAGATGGTCCGTTGGAATGAATGCACCACTAAGAAAATGGATGTACTTTCTGTGCTAAATCTGGATTTTAATGCAATGGCTCCAAAACAGCCTGTTCATTTTCCTGGTTATAATACACTCATAATCAAAAACCTAGTTACATAAATAGTTGCACCCAAAAGGAATCAACCGGCAGGAATGAAACTCGATGGGTAGGTTTGACCTTGTGAGACATGCAAATGATTAAAGTTTCATGCTCAGCCACCCATGTGACATAAGCAGGGATGGGCTGACCCAACAGGCACGATTGTGGATGTCCAGTGAGCAGTGATGCCCTCCATGAATCCTGTTAGTGTCAGCATCATTGATAGATAGGCTGCAGGGCTACATACACACTCAACGTTACGATGACTCCCCTTAACACCACATCAACATCGCCAAAGACTGCAGTGGGGGCGTGTTGCAGTGCCTTGCATGCTGGCCCAATGCTGCACTGAGAGACACTACTTCTGTATGTGTAGCTCAATAAATATTTCCCATGTCAGTTAAAAAATTTTTTTTTTAATGATGAGGCTATTTTTGATATTTTTGGTCTCCAGGAGACTCTTCCCTCCTTTACATACATCACATCGCCTAGTAGCTACACTTATTGAGCTAGCATGTTTTCAGTAGACCCAGCCATATAAGCTGTGTAGGCCTTATGGCTGCAAAAATGTAATCTGATGTTTTGATATTTTACTGTTCTTGTAAATGAATTGACGAATGGTCTTAAATGTGGCCTGTAATACTGAGGAACTGGAACAGTTCTCCTTAACACTCCTAAAGATAAAAATGACTACTGTGCTTCAGCAGGATCAAGCAGATTCAGCAGCAGATGATTTCATGCTCATTTGCGTGCTTCTGTTTCTCCTCTATCGCGTAAGCGCTGGCTGCTTTCTCTGACTGCTGACTCCCTACGGCTGGTGAAAAGCAGCCCTCATTTGTAGCCATAGATACCGGCTGATTCCCGGCTCTCCCTGGAGAGCATGCTCCGTCTTCTCCTCCCTGTTCTTATCGTTTGTTTACCATCATTCTGACTTTCCAGAAGGTCGTTAGAGCCAGCGTCGCCTCCTAACGTGATCCATTTTGTTCCTGCGGCCACGGCCCCCGTGCGATGAACACTTGTGGCCTTAGCCAGCTGCTTCATCACTGGCGTGCCTGGATTGTCAAGCTAAGATGATTCATTGCTCGCTGCAGTCGCGTCACATGCATTGTCTTTGGCAATGCTTTCTTTTTCGCCCTCACAATAAGAGTTTCTTGATACGGCCTAGGTGAGCTCCCGTGCCCCTCCCTGGTGGCTAATTGCCTTCTCTAGCTTTTATTGCTTATCTGTTAGAAGGAAAAGTTTTCTGATGACCGTGCTGTGTCCGTTTCTAAAAGAAGGTGTTTGTTCAGGTGAGCAGTTAACCATCTGTACCTAAATGAAAGAATTTGGCCTCTCCTAGGAACAGCAAAGAGGCAGGTAACTTTGTAAAGTTTGTGGCTTTCAAACTTTAAGGCCTCTTTAATGAACCGCCGGTGCCTTTGCGGCAGCGTGCCGTAATACCACTGTAGCAATGTCTGCAATCATTTTGTGCAAAATGCAATCCTCTCCGAACGTGTGTCTTAATCCAGTCTTGCAAGCCCTCAGCACCCTTTCAGAGACATTAGGAAATCCATTAAGATTCCTCTGGGATCGCTGCCGGAGGTTTTTTTTTTTTTGTGCTGAATGGAGAGAACCTCTTATTTTAAAACAGGGAACAAGATGCTCTGGAAGAGGGATTGAGGGGAGCATCGTAACTTCTGACGTTGTGTAAGAACTTTGAAACACAGGCCGTCCAGTTCCCAGAAGACGTTGCATCGCATGGAAAACCTTCCTCACTGCCACTACACCTCCCACAGCTGGCTCATGTCCAGCCGGCTGGACACCGCATTGTTTGCGCGTAGGGGTGTGCGTGTAAGAGGCAGGAAGAAGAAAGGGATGCTCGGCTGCACTGATGTTATTGTGCGCAACACGCTGAGGACACTACAAACACACTGCGAGGTCGTGCTCTCGCATTGCTCCAAGTGGCACCTTATTTATGTGGGCTTTGCTCCCTCTCTCTCGTATCCTTTTGTGAAGTGCTTAACACCTCCCTGCTTTATGTCTGCCGATGGGCCATATTTCACCTGAGCCTGTAAAGCCAGACAGGGACAGCTCCCTTGGACCTCTTGCTTGGCTCGCTTCAAAAGTGACATCAGTCAGTACGGTCCTTATGAAAGAATCTTATTGAGTAATGCATCATATTGCAAAGAGCTTGCTGGAATTACATTGCTGGAACGTGACTAGGATCGTTCATAAGCATGGCATGTTGTCTTAATAGCTTATGTGATTGAAGTACCTCCCCATACCACATCAGTGCTTCTCTCATTACACTGGCGGATATCACCTACCTGAAGTTTCATGGGCCATAAGTTCCGAGATGAGTCATGAGTCAAAGTTGAGTCATGACTCGAGTCAACATGCGACCCAAGTGCTTTTTTTTACAGACACATATATGGCATCGATTGAAAGTTTAGGATCTGCACTTTTAAACGAATGTCTTCACTTGTTTCTGTGAAATTGGAATGAGAAGGGTACTAAATGTGCAGAGAGGTGCGTTTCCTATAACCGGGTAGGACAACCATGGGAAATGAGTTTGGCATATTTGTTGCTGTGAGCCAAATCCTGTATTACAGTGCGCTCTCAGTCTGATACCTAGAAAGACTCACATCTGCGCCATGGACCACAGATCTGGCAACAGCAAGGCAAACACTATTCATCACGGTTAGCAGCCGGAGTAAAAGAAGACTATGACAGATCGACTTTCCAGCAGGTGCCAGCCAGTGAGCCCCCAACTGGCTTGTAAATGCCCACAAAATGGAAAAGGTCCACAAAGGTCCCTGAGGTTCGAATGAGAGGTGCCGTCCTTCTCGTCATTAGGGCCAGGGGAACCTGTAAATGAAGTTTAAACCCTGAGATTTGGTTTAGATGTTAGATTACTGTGGTTTCTTAAATAAGGGTGACAGGAAAGCATCACGCTTCTTCTAGGCGGTAAACCTATGATGCGATTTCGTTTGCTCCGAATGGCCGGAATTCATCAGTCCTGACCAGGGGGAGCTGAAAGGATGTGCTTTGATGTGCGGCTTTAGAAGGCAAACACCATTCCGCTGTGTAATACGCCCATATGGTGGGGTGCCTTCACAATCATGGTGCACCGCGATGACTTTGAGCCCCAACAGGGGGGAAAAAAAAAAAAGTGATTACTTCGTCGCCCTGCAAACATTTGGAGATTGAATCATCGGTTATATGGACAAGCCATTCAGAACTTGCGCTTCCCTCACTTTGACAATTTGCTCTTGGAGAGTCAAGCTTGTTGAAACCTAGCTGTATCTGATTGACAAACCCCGAAGCAATTTCCCCCTCTTGCTCTCTATGGCTTGGGCTACCACTCTAATCTCCCACATCTAGATTGAATCATCAACGTTTTTCAATTGGATCCCTCTGTCCTCTGCTTTCACTGGCCCAACAACTAACTTTCAGTGCCTCTGGCTTTCTTTACCACCTACTGTGATATTAAGGGGTTTGTTTCCGTTATCTCACTTTGTCCCTAAACTAAATTTGCATGTCGCAGCAGTTCAAGTAATGATTCTTCAGCAGTTCTTTCATGCTATCTTCCTCAAGGGACACGCTAGGTTCATTAGCCGAGAGACCCGAGGCATATCCTTGCTCCTTCTCCCACCAACCATCTTCCAGATACAGATATTCACCAGGGAGGTCTCCTCAGGAGCTGTTCCGACATGGAATTTTATTGCAGCTCTGCCGCAAGGCCTTAATATAAAAGGCGTAGTCACTTAATCTTAAAATGAAAGAGAAGGAAACCGGTCCCTCAGTCCAGTGCTCCTCAGAATGCCAAAAGCGCAGTACTTGCAGGGTAAGCAAAAGACGGACCGGCGCTCTCTCCCATCATCAGCACTCTGCAGGCACCGGCGGGAGACCTCATGTGACCCCTTTTGTAGGCCTGTCTCTTGATGGAAAGTGGCGGCAGCTGGGGTGCATGGGTTTGTTTACTGAACAGAAGCAGCACAGCGATCTCTTTCCTCCCCATCTGTGACTCAATCAGTGAAAAATGACTCACCAGTCCTCCATGGAGCTCTCCCCGAGTGAAGGCCCCAGTGTGCGTCATGGGAATACGTCTGACAAGGCTCCTCCTGGTGCTGCCTTTTAGCAGTCAGCCTTAAACAGAGCTTGCCAAAAGTTTGAGGACACCTAGCTTTCCAAAAATGTTTTAATACAAATGAGGATGACTTCTTTGTCATATTACATAATAGTGATGGGATCATTGTCTAATCAGGATAGAGCACATTTACACCTGCCCTTTTTAAATGTAGCTACTGCCTTTGTGTACGGATTAGATCTCTTACTTAAAAAAGTATTATATTGGATTTTAATAAATGTGCATCATGGGTATGTGCAGGCTATGCTGTGTTTTTGTGCAATTGTGGTACACTGTGTTAGTGTGTTTCGGCTGCTTTGTGGGGAAAACTGGAGTCAAGCCGAGCTCAGGTTACTGTTGTGTCCATCATAAAACTAAAAGCTGAAATTGTTAACTTTTTCAGATATAAAAACTAAATCTATTAATCCACCCTTAAGACTAACTACCTGAAAGCAAACTGAAATCAGTTTCCAGCCAACCCACAGTGCTGTTTGGGCAGTCATGGGCTGGAGGTTAGGGAACTGGCCTCGTGAGTAGAAGGTCACAACTGAGCACAAATGAAGTGCCCTTGAGCAAGGCACCTAACGCCCTAACTTCTCTTTGGGCTCCATGGATAAGGCTGCCCCCTGCTCCAGGCAAGTGTGCTCACTGCCCTTGATTGTGTGTTCACTAGTATGTGTATATGTGTATCACTGCAGGGGTGGGTTGAGGCTAATTTTGTCTTTTTGCAACCAATATGAATCTTCAGTCCTTCAGTCCCAAATCTTCTGTCCTTTACAAATGACATCTGTTTATTTATATAAACATGATGTTAATAACCCTACATTTGATTGCTTATTGCCACTGTCCACAGAAAAACAGGTATTTCCAGATGTGCTTCTTTAATGATCATAATTAGCCTCTAGAATATCTTTACAGGCGAAGGCAAAACGTTCTTCACTTCTAATGTAGGTCAGTGTAATGAGAATTTGATCCATGTTATTTCGAACCATTTGTTTTGGTCTGTCAGTCATAAAATCTTAACATGATGTAAATGGGAGAGATGCCAAAGGTCAGTGGCCTGAGTGGTTTAACGAAATAACAAATCCTAAATCCCAATTTTAAAATGCAGATGCTCCTTTAAATTTCATAAGGAATGAACCAAAAAATGGGCCGAAATTACTTAGACATTTGGTTCCATTTACTTGCATTAAAAGTATAATAGTGTCATTCCTCCTTCCTGTAAAGTCATCATTTTAGTGATACTAGGTTTTATTCCGACAGCAGTGATTATAGAAAACTATACAGTCTATTACAAATTTATATTGAAAAGGTGTTTTAAGTTCTTGTAAGGTATCATTTAGAACTGAACGACAGGTAAGGCTTTTTAAACCATTGTGGTGTGTATGGTAATGTATGATTTTGGGAGCTAACATATCATCACTTTGAGAATGGGAGTTATTGATGGATTTAAATAGGGTATTTTATAAATGATGTATATTAGTATGAATATTAAGCCATGAATGGCAGCTTACTAGTAATATGCTGTACAGTAGGTGTGGTGTGGAGAAGCAGACTCTGTGAAGTGAAGATCAGTCTTTTAGGTCTGGGGGATTTCTATCAGTAACAGTGGAAGCATGCACGCAGCTAGATCTAATTCAACAACATTCACATGTTTTAGCACTTCTAGCTGTTTTGGTCCTGAAGCAGAACCGTGTGTGGACAGACAGTGAGGGCAGAGAACGCAAGAAGGTAAAGCACTGTGAGGGATGGAAACCAGTGTAAAGAGAACAGATTGAGCAGAGAGAGTGCAGAATCAAAGAAGTATAGAGTATATAGAAACCTAGTAAATATCGTTTGTGGCGAGACTCTAATTTTATGAACATGCTCATGTTGAAGATGCCTGAAGCACATTCAGTTCTTTGGCAGTTTGGCAGTAGTTTAAAAAGAAATCTCTCACTTTCATGAACAAGGAGTCAATATGAGAAAATGAAACATGTCACTAAGAATCAGTTGTGTCCCTAAATATTAGACTCAAAGCGTATTAGCAGTAAAACCCAGCACGAGTGATGAAATGAACACTGAGGTGTGGATTTACAAAAACATGCACTAATTACCCACAATTCACTGCTAATTTGTACTTCTGGGGTGGCAAGTGTAGCAGCTTATGTGTATATATATTGCCACTGTCATTCTTTCTTTTAGACGCAAATGGTGACTCATTGACGTAATGACTTAATTTGAGTTAGTCAGAATAATGCAAAATTAATAACATCATAATTATTACTTGCAGAGAAACTACATTTTTACTTATGAGCAATTTATGAAGAATCATCAAAAAGAAATGAGAAATTTGAGTAAATGAAGTAATTATTGGCTTTCTAATTTTAAGTGCATGTTGATTTTTGGCTGGCAAACACACAGTATTGAGTTTGAATGAACAGTTTATGTTGCAGAGATTGGCAGGCAGTGTTGTTTAAACCCCTGACTGCTAGAAAGCAATACTGTCATTTGTGTATTTAGTAATTAGACTTTTCCACACCAACCTAAAACAAGTTTTTTAAGGATTCACGGCTAACATTAGGATTAGCACACCTGTGCATATCTTTCAAAAAACAAAAA